>CAJNOP010001007.1:52599-62700 GCA_905250075.1 Rotaria sp. Silwood1
GTAGGTGTGGGTGTGGGTGTGAGGTGTGGATGGGTGTCGCTGGGTGTAGGTGTGGGTGTGGGTGTGGGTTTGGGTGTGAGTGTGGGGTGTGGATTCACGCTGTCTTTGCTCACCCAAACCGACACGCATCGACACCCCACCCCCACCCACACCCGCACCCACACCGACACCCACATCCACACCCCACCCCACACCCATACCCACACCCACACCCACACCCACACCCACACCCACACCCACACCCACGCCCACACCCCACCCACATCCACACCCACACCCATCCACATCCACACCCAACCACCCACACCCACACCTTATTCTCCAGATTTGGCACCGTGCGATTTTTGGCTATTCGATTTTATCAAACAAAATATACCCGATCAAAGTGATTCAGAATCGTTCCATCAGGCTGTATCCGACTTCATGAACTCCTTAAGTAAACAAGAGTACAGAAAAACATTCGATAAATGGATTCAACGTATGCGCTTATGCGTGGATAATCGCGGCGATTACTTCGAACATTTGATGAAATAGGAGCTTAGTGAACTCTATATTTTTTTGTTCTGATGTCATTAGACATTGCATATCTTGATATGTATAAACAGCTCGGGACTGAGGAAGACGAAAAAAAAAGAAAAAAAGAAAGTGGCAAGAATATTACGCGTATGAAACACAGAATATGATATAGTACAACCAGCACAGGTCCGACCAAAACAAGTCTTATAGAAATTTTATTATCATAGAATTAGTCTGAATAAGATCAAATAGCATAGAAAAATAGAGCTTTCTTTTCTCTATCAGACTGTATATAAAAAAAAATTATCGAACCCTCCTTTGAAGGATTATCATACCTCCGCAACTACTTTTGGACTGACCTAAGTACTTATAAGACAAATCTGGATGCAAGTGTCAGCAATACTTTCATCTCTTTGTTGTCTCTTTCAAACCATCACCACAGAAATGTTGATCGATTTCAATGCCTCATTCGATCTATTTGGAAAAAAGTGATCAGCTATGAAGAAAAAAAACCGTCATAGAGCCTTTTTTGTAAGTCTTTTTCAGAACTGCCACACACTCTTTGAGTTACTATTAACACACAAAATTCAACGAGTCAAACTTCTGGAGTCTTTTTCATAACTCTAAGCGATTTTTCCGCATCGTTTTCTAGCGTTATTTTAGAACCACTGAGCTTCTGGTGGATCAAGTGAACCATCATAAAGAGTATCAACTCTCCGTTTCACTGCACGAGGGTGTGGGGTGTAAATGTGGATGCGGGTGTGTGTCTTTCTTTCCCAAATCTACACCCACACCCGTCCCATATGATTCCATGTGATTCCCAGACGAAATACCGGAATCGCTTCAACCAGGAATTACAGGGAATCAGACGGAATCGCATGCAATTCCATGTATTTCTTATCGATGCCGGAATCATTCATATTATACATAATAAGCACTCACTAAACCATATCATTCGATGTGATTCCTAGATGCGATTCCGGAATCGCTTGCAGCTGGATTGCAACGGAATCACGTGGAATTACAAGCGATTCCGTCTAATCGCAATCAATTTCGGACTCATACATATTGCTCATAATAAGCAGTCGCTACTCCATATTAGTCGATGTGGTTCCCATATTCAATTCCGAAACTACTCGGATTGGTAGCATCTTTCTGTAATTCCTAGCGATTCCGGTTTTATTCGATTCCGGAACTGGAAGCCGGAATTGTATCATCATGCGATGAATAAGAGATGGAAGTAGAATAGTAGACACGGCAATTCTGGAATTGTTAGGAATCCCTAGCAATTCCAACTAATTCGTAGCGATTCCGGAATTGCAAGCCGTAATTAAATTCTGGAATAGGATCATCATTAGATCTTTAAGAGATGAGAGTAGAACATTCTACATAGCAATTCTAGAGTTGCTAGGAATCGCTATGATTTGCTGAAATGAATTTAGAAATTCGTAGAAGTGGTTAAAAGCGTTTCCGAAATCGAATTTAGTGAAGGTTTGATATGATTCCGGAATCGATGGATTTGGTTCCGGAGGCGGAATCTATTCCGCAATGTGCAACATCGCGGAATAGGATGACTGCTTCATGAAACGCGTCGACGTAAAAAAATACAACTGCATAATTCTTATCCAATGGATTTCAATCAAGCATAATTTCTTTTCAATAAAATAGACTATTGACTTCGTCGGTTGCAGAAAAGTAAAAATTGAGAGCAGCAGATTATTTTAGATTATTTTTCAAGAAATATAGATCGACCTGTTTAAGCCTCCCTCCCCCTCAAAAAAGGTCAATTTTCGTGAGAACTGTCAAAATTGAGATAAATACATAGGAAAATAGCCCGTCGTCTGCTCTTTCAAAATCAATAACAATTTTCCCTAAAACCTCCGTTTTTTCCCGAAATATTTCAGAATCTCAGAGAACCAGTTTTTGGAAAACCGGTGGTTTTTTGAAATATCCAAAAATGTTTTTCGTTTTTTCTCAGCTTATGAGTTTTTGATTTTCTGTCCAAGATTTCTCAGTTCGGGCTCGGTCAATATATTTAAATTTTTTTGTTGGAAAGAGCGCGCCGAGATGCAGGGCAATATAGAGCCCCTTTGTTAATTAAGTTTTGTTTTTTACCATGTATACCAATACAGACATCAATTTTTTGCACTTTTTTTTAGCCATTGAACTTGTAATCCCGTTTTTCCGCTAAAAAAGTACGAATTTAAAAAAAAGCACTCTATAATGCCTTACATCCTGAGATGCTCTTTCCAACAAAACAAAAAACTTAAATATATTGACCGAGCCCGAACCGAGAAATCTTGGACAGAAAATGAGCTATTTTGTTGACCCTTGTTTGATTCATATCTCTGTTAAACTTCAGTGTATCAAGTTGAAAATTTTATCACAGCCTCGTCACATCAGTCCCAACATATGCTCAAAATTTCAGCCCATGTGAATGTTTCTGGGCTGAGATGGATTTTTGAGGGGGGGAGGGGGGGGGGGGCTTAAAATTAATTACCACATCCCACACCCACACCCCATGATTCTAGTGAAATCGCAGTTCCTTTAATGAATTGGTGAAGCTTACATAGAAAGTGGAAAAAGTGCATATTGTCTTCCCGGTTTCTAGGAACGGAACGCAAAATTGGCACCTCTGGTCTCATTGCTTTTGCTTAAAGGACTCTTATCTGGTCACCCTGCTATACTAAACGTTTTTTGCTAGTCCTGATGGTGTTCACATTAGATAAATTTTAGTGCATACGCTTTCTACAAACTGAAACTTTTTGTACAAATATGGTTTCCATTTTGGGATTGTTTTCAATTAATCGTCTCGTATTGTTTACCTGATATGCTTTACTGCTGCAATGTACAGTGCTTCTAGAAAAAGAGTCTGTAGATGAAAATAATTAAAAATGAAAAACAAACAAAAAAAAGGCAAACACAGATTCAAAAGGTTGCTATGACGAAAAAATTGATTAAAAAATTGTTTAATCAACAATGTTTTTATCTGACTTACACAACATTCGAACAAGTCGGAAGAAATCAGTACAATAGACGCCGGTATCCCAGTCAGACAAAAATTTTGAAGAAACGCGTTTTAACGCACAAATGGAACCGCAATTGTAGGTGATTATCGCTCATTTAGAAAAACGCATGAAAACGCGTTTATTGGCGTTTTTGTAACTTTCTGGCCGTTTTAACGCCAAAAATCCCGAATTTTGGGTGTTAAAACGCTCTATTGTCTTAGGATTAAAGAACCATGCGTTTTCACGCTCGGAAACTGATATTGTGATCGTTCTAACGCCCAAAAAGTTAGAAAAAACGCCGATAAACACGTTGTCGCGCGTTTTTCTAAATGAGCGTTAATCACCTACAATCGCGGTTCCATTTGTGCGTTTAAACACGTTTTTTTTCAAAACTTTTGTCTGACCGGAATGTCTCGTCTTTCTCATTCATTTTTATTGAACACCTTCTTAAAAGAATTTTTAAGGCTAAAGAGATTTTTCCATATGTCAAAAGCCAACTGGGTATTTCTACCGGATCTCAACCACACTATACAAAAGTAATCTCCGATTTTGATGAAATTTTCAGCGTTCGCAGAGCTTTTAGTTCTAAGAATTTTGATAAAAAAATTTTAAAAAGCTTTGGTTTTCATGGAGATACATCCAAAATACTGTTATCAGGAATTACCAGTAAAGTGTAAAAAAAACGGGTTTTCTTCATAATGTTCACTTATAGTCTTTGATAGCTTTCTTTACTAAAACGGACTTGAAAATAAAATCCAACATCATATTCGCTTTCTTCATGAAAAACTGCGTCGATTGCATCTACTTCTGACTAAGTTTTGATTTGTTTTAGTGAAAATATGCTTATCAAATGAATCAAGTCTGACTTTAAGAGAAACGTCGAAAAAAATGCTATAGTGTCAGTCTTTATTCATTCGATAAGCATATGCTGACTAAAAACAATCAGAAATAAGTCTAGTCGACGCAGTTTTTCATGAGGAATCTGAATATCTTATTATTAAAATTCTAATAAAACGAAACTTTTTTTTAATTGAAAAATACTTTTAAGAATGTAGCAATGTACTGGGTTTTTTGTTGAAAAAATGGACTACTGAGAGTTATCGAAAAAACTTGAGTTTTTACAATCAAAAATATTTTGAAAATATATTGAAACAGATATAATCGTACTCAACTCAACGAGCTCTATCTAACCATGTATATAGAAAACGAAAAACAAATTGCTTTAGTTTTGCATTACCTATATCTTAGGTAAAATTAATGCTATTTCAAAATGTTTTTCCAATATTTCACCGAATCAAAAGGGTGGAGAATTCTGAACTAACAGGTTTGTAGAACAAGTAACGCTCTATCGAATACACTACACCACTATATCGAGCAATTCGGCTTTCTGAAATAATCAAGAGCTCTGTTTTTTGTACAGCCGGTAATCAGTCAAGGCAAGCGTGAGCCACAGTTTTTTTCGGATCTCAAATCAACTCTAGTATGGTTCGATGCGCTTTTTCACGAGGAATCCGAATATGGTGTTGCATTTTATTTTTAACTTCGTTCTAGTGAAGAAAGCTATCAAAAACCATAAGTCAAGATTATGTAGAAAACCCGTTTTTCACATTTTACTGATAATTCCTGATAATAGTATTTTGGATGTATCTCCATGAAAACGAAAGCTTTTTAAAATTTTTTTTACCAAAATCCTTAGACCTAAGAGCTCTACAAACGCTAAAAATTTCATCAAAATCGGAGATTACTTTTGTATAGTGTGGTTGAGATCCGGTGGAAATACCCAACCTACATTATCATACACCTAAGAATTAATTAGATTTTGCGAGAACTGGAGATATGAATGAATTGAAAACTTTATTTCATCCAATTTTCTTAGTAGTTTTTCAGGTCGTTTGCATAGAATCGGATGCGGTGAAGTGATTAGCTCTATAGCACCAGTTGTTACTTCAGTTTTACGAATACATTATAAAGCACCCGACACATAAGAAGACCCCCCCCCCCCCCCCCCCATAATAGAAGACCCCCTCCTTCCGCTTAAAAAAACCGGCATTTTAAAATAGTTCCTGGATTTTATTGAATTGTTTTAATATTTAAATTCATAGTTATGTCTAAATTCAATACGAAAAATATTTTTCTTTCATTTTTATAACACAGTGTGAAATCCCAGTGAGTGAAGTATTGCGAAGTAGTTTATAGGCAAGATCTATCTATTAAAGATTGTGTTTCTTTGTTAACAGTATCTCGCGTAATCATTTTAGTACTCCTTTGCAACTTAATTTGCAAATATTCTTCACTTTCTATGCGCGAAAAATATGCTTTTACCAAAAAAAGATCTAACGAGTACGAAACATTTTCGCATGTATAACGCATGAAGAGACCTTTACAAATTAATAAAAGATTAGGTAAAATGTTGATGTATATTAGCAAAACGACCTCTCTATATTTGACTTTCTTCGAGAGTAGAAGCGTTTAAATCACAAAACAGTTTTTCATAACTAAAGCAAATATAACTTCATGTAGGTATGTCATGGTTTTATGTATGAATACTTCTTTAGAGTTTGCAAAACGAGCCTATTTCTTTTCTACATAAGCCACAAAAGCATCTTCGATACAGATACAAAAGAAAACACGAATTGTATATTCAACCACAGATTTTCTAGAAATAGTTTTTTATAAGACCATCATACTTATTGAAGTTAGCTTGAGATTTATAACTACACTGGTAAGAGATTTCACCGTAAACGATTTCTATCTATACTAAACTTCTTCCATCACAGAATAGAGCCCCATTCGGTGGGTTAGAACTCTCCGTTGACAGTCAAGGTTCACATTATGAAAAATGAACCAAAACCGGTGAACAATCAAAAAATAAATATTTTTCTATCAAATAAGATAAAAACTCTTATCGGGACATGCATCGGTGCCAAGTTATAGCTTACGAAACAGAACCACACCTTGGACTTCTATATTGTGCAAAGAGGAAGGGAAAAAGATTAATCAAGCTTTAACATTGGTAACTGAATTAAACGATTTTGATAAAAAAAGTAACTTTATTTTTTACACTTATTTAGTTATCAAGAAAACAAAATATTGCAGTGATAGATAATAGCCTTAAAAAAGAACGCTAACAGATATCGCACCAAAATATTGGAATACAGTGACTGTATCCCCTAAGAATACTTATTATGCATCATGGTCTCCACCTTCTCACAAGATAGTATCTGTTTTTTTACCCTGCACAAGTGAAACAAGTAAAACAAACTCATTTGTAAACGATATCAGGGACAAAAATCAAATGATAATAAAGCTTTTTGGCAAAACTGCCAAAAAATGTAACCATTTCAAGGCACATAATAGAAGACCCCGGGTCTTCTAATGTGTCGGGGGCTTTATGTGAAATTCATATAGACTATTCAGTTTCTAATCGTAAACAACTGGTATTTTAATTTATTCAGATGAGAAAACATGGATTCTGCACACCCCGAATCTTAAAAATTCTCTATAAATCCTTAGAATTCAAAGGATTCTTAAAAGTTTCTCAGGATTGTTATGAATTGTTCGAGACTCTGTAGCATTCTCTTCCAAGGGAGTGGATATGAAATGTGTATGATATTCCTATCATTCGTACCCACAGCCAAACACCCACTAGCTTACAGGTGCATCGTTAAATTGCATCCATTTATTTTTGCACTTAAAATCGTTTTCAAAATTCTATTGTTTCCTTATTAGAGTTAACCGATTCGAAAAATGAATACATTTACAGCTGCGTACGATGCAAAAGTTCGTCCACTCATGGACAAAGTCGATCGAATCCGGTCATTGTTATCATCAACTGATGATGGTATTAGTTTTCCAAGTGTTGTTGTAGTTGGCGATCAGTCAAGCGGCAAATCAACATTATTAGAATCAATATCTTTGGTCGAGCTTCCAAAAGGATCCGGTATCGTTACTAGATGTCCATTAGTATTAAGACTACGTAAATCGAATCAAAGAAAAGTATATCGTCTACATGACGGTAATAAAAAAGAGTCTCTGGATGGAAAAACCACCATGAATTTATTAAAATATATTGAAGAAGAAACGAAGAAAATAGCTGGCAACAATAAGAATGTAGTGAAAGATTTGATTGAATTGCAAGTTGAAGATCCTTCTGTACGTGATTTAACAGTAATTGATCTACCCGGTATAGCTCGTAATCCTATTGGTGATCAACCAAAAGATATTCATAAACAAACAACAGATTTAATTCTGCACTTTATTCGTCAAGAAGGCACAGTCATTTTATGTGTTTTTCCTGCTAATGTTGATATTGCCACAGTTGAGTCATTCACATTAGCACGTGAAGTAGATCCTAAAGGTATTCGAACGATTGGTGTTATAACTAAATCTGATCTTGCTCCTAATCATGACGTATTGATACAACAATTGTTAATGGAGAAATCTGATGTACTTCATTTAACATTAGGTTTTGTTGCTGTTCGTAATCGTAGTACAGATGAAAACATATCGTTAGAAGATGCACGCAAACGTGAAAAAGATTTTTTTCATCAACATCCTGCTTCATCTGCTATTGGATGGCATTGTCTTGGTATTGAAGCACTTATCAATCGTCTAGCTGATTTATATTCTGATCGTGTCCAAGAAATCTTTCCAAAAATGAGACTAGATATACAAAACCGTTTGAAAGATGTTCGTACAGAATTATCAAAATTTCCACCTGATTTACAAACATCTGAAGCTCGTTTAGCAAAATATTTTGAACTGGCTGATTTTTATGTCGAAAATATTTTGAAAGAACGCTTATCGAATTCAAATAATGATCAACATGAGACCATGAGCAATAAATTACATGAAAAATTCATTAAATTTAATGAAATAATACGCAAATATACTCGAGAAATGTTTTCAGAGGCATATCGTTCGAAGGTCAAACGAGCTATGGAGGCGTATGCTGGTGAACAATTACCAAATTTCCTTCCATATCCTGTATTAAAAAGTTTGATAAGTGAAAAAATTGATCAACTGGCAGAGGCTACCGGTGCTCTTGTTAACGAATCATTTTCTATGACAGAGAAATTATTATTGGATGCTAACAGCGAAGCATGTCAAAAAGATATTTTATTAAGAAAACTGATACCACCTTTTCGTGATATTGTTGCTTTATATTTGCATGAAAAAAAACAAACAATTCATGATCAATTTAACGAATTGATTCGATTAGAAAGACATAATCCATACACATTGAATCCTTTATATATATGCAAACTTGAGCGATTCAAGAGCGACACAGCCCATCGACAATCCAATGACTTACAGCTAGCAATTTCACTTGAAAAGGAAGAGAAACTATATGATCCCGATTATTCATCAATGTTGATTTCTTTACTGATCGAAGAAAAATCACAAAGAAAAATGCTAACCAGTCTATATTCATATTGGAAAGCATTGACCATACGATTTACAGATTATGCAGCATTACATTTACGCGCAGGATGTGATTTTGATGTTTGTCCTGGTGTACGAGAACGCTTAAGACGTGTTCCTAGTGAACAATGTGACTTTGTTGATTCATACCTTGCTGAAGATGCATATGTTCGTGCTAAAAGACAACAATTACAAGCAACGAAGGAAAGATTGGAGAAAGTCAATGTAATACTCGGTGGCCACAGTATAGGAACTAGTGTTTGTCATGCGGTTAATGGCTTAATGTCAACAGCAGACAACTCATTTATGACATTAGAAATGATATCTAAAAGTCTTCCTGAGATTAAAGATGATGATGATAATAATAAGCCTAATATTTCAACTGATTCTGCATCAATGTCGACTACTGTCAAATTAAATCAACGTTTATCAAAAAAATAGAATTATTTGCATAAATGGGTTGCTGATTGAAACTACAATGAACTATTAAATTCTAAACGACATTTATAACGTAGTTAGAAAACAAATACGTTTTTTAGATAGTGTACAATCTATATACGCGTTCTTATTCATTCTTTCTTTTCCTTAATAATCATTTTTAATTTATATTTCACATAAAATTCTTAGAATTATAGAATTAAGGATGTAGGTTTCATCAGTATTTGCAGGCACAGTCGCAATTATTTATGCTCCATTTGGAAATATTCGATTCAACTGAATTGCAGCTTATATTCCATTTTATGGCGATACCTAGGATCCAAAAATCGGAAGTTCAAGAAATTTAGGTCAACATAAAACTTTAAGCCAAACACTTTAGGAGTACCATAGAATTCAAGAAAATAAGGAAATCCAAGTAGTTTAAGGAATTTAAGGAAGTATATAGAAAATCAAGACATTAAGGGTATCATTTAGCTTTGAGTCATACACCTCGGACATATCGTGGAAATCGAGAAAATGAGGTAATTCAAGTAGTTTGAATAATTCAAAGAAATTCATGGGAATTTATGAAATTGAGGTGGCAACTGTATGTATCGATGAGTGTTAGAATTCGTTTCTCTCTTTTACATTGCGTGATTTTCCATAATTTGCTTGAATTTCCATAGTTTCAACGTGGATGAAATTCATTGCTACTGATTGCCTATACATATATCCC
>CAJNOP010001008.1:0-12634 GCA_905250075.1 Rotaria sp. Silwood1
CTACTAAGCACTGAGAATTTTTTGTCACTTATTGATTTCATACTGATGCTTGTCAACACCGCTATTAGTCATTATTCAACATCACATATGCTCTTCTCTCCAGTAGGTATGCACCAGTTAACTAGAACTGCTACATATCTAGAAATGATCAATTGTGGTTTCAATATAAGTTAAGTTAGATCTAAAATGTAATTGATGACTAGTTGTTGTGATCAAATTTAAATTTGATAAATAATGAATCGACATCAGTGGAGAAATAGTTGACTCAGTAAAAGATGATTTTCAAATAAGTAATATATGAGATCTCAAAGATCTTTAATTAATCAGCGAAAAATTTTGATTGTCTCTCCGTATCGATTTCATATCTTAAGTTAGAAATTCTAATGTTGTATTTTAGTTTTATGAAAATATTTCAAAAACAATTTTGTTTACAATCATTTCATATCAAATGATTAGAAGTTACAATGTTTGTTAGCGTTTCAAATAGAAGTATATCATCATCAGAATATATTTTTAAAGTATATTTTTTAAGTAAATATTTGAATAATATTCTCAGAAAAATATTGAATTAATCAATACAAGGTAGAACAAACTTGTTTATCTACGAAAATAAAAAAGAATCTTTCTGGAAAAAAATGTAAAACATTGACAAGTCTGCAGATGAATTGGCTGATTTCGTTTTCACGATTATCCTCACTAATTTTATATGAATATTACATACAGAGGTGCAGAATCTTCCTCATGCGTCCCCGCGTGGGGGGAGGGGGGAATATTTTGAAAAACTCAAACAATAGGGAAATTTTGGAAAAACCCGCTGGCCAAAAAAGATACAGTGGGGAAATTTTCCAAAAAATGTTTTTGCGTGGAGAGAAAATTTTGGATTTTTGGAAGATTCTGCATCTCTGATTACGTATCAAGCGATTGACAAAGAATATCTAGTATAGAAAAGTAAATCTTTCATTCTAACACAATATTTTTATTTCTTGCATATTTAATCGAATTAATAAATAAAAAGATATTATATTAATTAATTATAAAAAAAACAGAAATCTTTTGTGAAACATGATCTAAAAGAGAGTGTTGAAGTGTATATAGGGTAAAAATTGCCCCCCCCCCCCCCCCCCCCCCGATCGATCGTGACCGACACCCTAATTAATTAATTACCCATCAGAGACAGTGACCGACAGGCTTCCAAAACCATCACAGGGGGAGAGAGACGCAGTCTGGAGACTATCACATACTGTGATGGACGGCTTCATGGTACTGTGAGAGGTGATGTATAACTCAAGTCTAGTTAAAATATCTGTGAAGTATTTCCTGGTTGAAGTTCTATGATCTCAAGTAAGGAATAATGCGAAGCATACCCAGGTATACATGAAAAGACGAGTTTTTTAGGGAAATGGCAGCAATAGGTATATCGTGTTTCATATTCTAATCCCGCAGGGATTGCGCTAAAAGTTTTTTTTCTTACTCTGGCTATCAAACATAAGATATCGGTATACCAGAAACAGGATTCGCATTTCGATAGAATATTCACTTGTGTTACATCTGATGCCAAGAAAGTTGTTATCTTTTCTCATGATAATAACAAATTTTTCTCTGATAAATGTATTCATACAGAAATTTTTGTATCAAGATTGGCTGAAGTTTCATGGTATTTTTATTGTTGATGTTTCATTTCAATAGAGACAGTTTCTTATCTCAGGTGAGTCTGTGTGCTGCTCAAGCACGATGCACTGTGAAAAGCACTTATTGCATGTATCTTTAAGAGTCATAATAATAGTAATAATAATAATAAATCTAATATACGAGAAAAGAAAATTAAAAACAACTTGTATTTATTTCACACAAACTAAGGATGTACTTGATAAATATATGTTTATTAATCATAGATGAAAAAGATTTATATAAGAATAGGATCGATAGAAAAAAAACACATCTTTCGAATGAAAAGTAATGTTCATCTAAGCAGACAAGAATTTGGAAAAACGCGTTTAAACGCCTCAAAATGGAACCACAATTGCAATCTATTCAGAGTCAAAAGAAAAACGTAAAAAAACGTTATTTCTTGCGTTTTTCTTTTGGGCACGAATGAGCCCCAATTGCAGTACCAGACTATAGCGTTTAACGCGTTCTTTCAAATGCTTGTCTGTTTGAACAGCAGGAAAATGTTCTTGTTTTAAGAATTTGGATGTAAAAAATTGATATCTGTTATCTATTTTCAATCATTTATAGTCAGTCATATTGAATTATACAGAATTTAAAAAAAGATAAGCAAACAACCATTTTTCTTATATTCATATTTTAGCTCTTTTTCTTTATCCTCGGTAATTATTCGTGTGTCCTTTTCGCCCATTCGTTGACAGCAAAGTTTCACATATCTTTCTATATTGCCTTCAACAGGAAAAAAATGCACAGTGATTTTTTTCCGTCATGAATTAGACCGACGGATGCTCAATATTTTCATTGGATCGACTGAATAGAAACATTTTCTGTTGGATTTTTCCAGCTTATGTGACGAAGAGAAACGAACATTTTTTTTCTTTTCGGACATATATTAACAAAAACAAGTACAAGTGAAACAGCACATTCAAACATTACATCATAAAATATACTCTCAGTTAAATGCTATACAATGGTCTCCGTATGTATTTCCTTATGTTTTTCGATGTTTTCTTTTCATTGAATAGAAGACGTATGTATATAAAGGAAAGAAGATAATGTCTTCTTTCTAAAATGATCATTTTCTCGTGACCCTATAATACTAATCAACTTAACAATGGTTTATTCATTTGCAACTTATTTTTTTATCATATATACATCAACTTGAGATGTATGCACAGTAAAAATTCCACGCCAAAAGAATGTATTTTTAATCTGATATGAAAGTCACAAAAAAAATGCTTTTCTGGCGGTAGTGCCTTCAGAAAAATTAAAAGATCTTAATAATGGAAGATTTTTTTTTCAAAGAATTTACATCAATATGATCCGAACAGTTCAGTTTAGTTTCGATCTGTAGGATCTATTTAAATCAAGTTCTGATAGGATCTTGTGTATTCAAGCAGATTTTTCGATCATTTGATCTGAAACTGTTCGAATTTTATGTGTCAAAATTCTTAAAACTCTTTCTCTACAAGACATTCTATATAAAGCAACATCAAACGATCACCAAGATTGAGTAGCTTATGTGGATGTCCGGTCGTTGACTTATGCGAACTAGCTTATAATTTTTTTGAATATTTTCATATTCATTTTGTGTAGAAACTCTTATTGATCTACAATCATTCAGAACATAAATATTTCTAATAACAAGAAACATTAGTGACTTCTGTTGATTGTCTCAGCCCAATGATTTTTAAACTCAATAGAATATATTTGTTTAGAAGTTTAACGTTTGAAGTATGTACTTCCAAATATAGTAAGGTTAAGCTGAATAGCATTTGTTTGCTTTTCTGTTTCGAATCATATCACTGATTTATTCGCTGGCATATCGTATTAGCAGAAAAGTGTGAACATTTCCCGTATCTTCTGACTCTTTAGTCTGGAATAACAAATAAAATCTAGAATAGAAAGTATGATAGAAAAAACAATGGCATTTTTAAACTTCAACATGCAACGCAGGACAAAAGTTAGCTAAATAACATTAGTGAATAATTTTACATCTTTAATAGAAACATTTGTTCTTTCATATGTTTCTATAGCGAAAACTTTCTTCCTTAGTATAATAATTAGATGAAAAATTCAATTAATAAAAGTATAAGATTGAGACCATTGATTTTATATACTAACTGTGGAAGTTTCACATGAATGAAGACATATACTTATTTATCTAGAAAACGATCTTGTTTTATTTCAAGTCTTAAGGTTCCTATGTATTTTCTATTTAGAAATATTTTTTTTTTTTAATTTAAGTAACAACTTTGAACTGCAATGATGTTCATGAAGTCTTGATAAATGAATATAATTTTGTTTTTGTTTTCATTGGATGACATTAGTCATTTGATTAATGATTGAGAGTGATCGAATATGAGAAAAGAAAAGCATAACATAACTTTCATTTTAGATAAAACATGATTCGTATAACTAATATAGAAACATTACCTAATGAAATTCTTCTGTATATTTTTTCTTATCTATCTTGGTTTGATATGTTAACGTCTTTATGGTCATTGAATATTCGTTTCAATTCTCTTGTGTGTTCAACTCTTTCTATAAATGATAATCTATTGACATTAGGTTTATCTTATAATAAATGTTCAACATTATTACCATTGATTTTCAAATCATCATCTCTTTGTTCATCTATTCAACATGTTCATTGTGATAAAAAAAACTCAATGACTTGTGATCTTATTTATCAATGGTTATTTAATGATAAAAAAATCTTTCATTTTCCAAATCTTAAATCACTTATTCTTATTGCATGTATTGGATGTCAAAAATCCATCGAACCAGTATTTCAATGTTTATTTCATCTTATTGAAAACCAATTAGATGAACTTGCATTAACATTTAATGGGACAATTTTCAGAGACTGCATCAATAAAAGAGAAAATTTATCAAATATTTCTGATGAAGGTAATTAATCGTTGATTTCTACATAACAGATACTCATCACAAGCGGAACAAAATGTTTCTCTGTTTTTTCAGAGGACTTTCCCAGACACTGAAAACTTCGTTATAGGCTTATTCGACAGCTTTTTTTTCCCAATAAGTTTTTCTCATCGGTGAAAAGTTGAAAAGGCTATCAGGTACTTAGCTGCTCAACAGCCATCTCGTATTTTTTTTTCGGACATCTATAGATTTGTGTAATTCTGTGCTGATCAAGTTCGATGTTAAACGTAATGTATTCAGCATCAATAGATACAGAATTTTCTACTCTATAGTTCGAAGATCTTTCTAAGGCTTTTGATAGTGTTGTTCATGTGCAAAAGACATGAATCAACACCTGACAGTATTTTATTTTGTATGCGCTTTCGAAACTCATGTTTTCAAATCGGTCGTGCTCTATGAACGATTTATTATTATACTATCGAATGCAAAATTTAATCCTGAACAAAATGATGTAACATTTAAACTAAATAACGAGAGTCTTTAGACTGTTCCGAATTAAAAATAAAGAATGACATAGGCCTCTCAGAAGAGTCTTTTGTATCGGTTCTTAATTTTTGCTATAAAAATTGTCCTTCGAAATATTTTTTCCTGAAATTGCAAAACATTATGATATGCAGAATTCTACCAAGTATCATGTAGGATATTTCGAATTTCGCAGAACTATTATTTAAATATATTTTTAATAATTGTTTTATTTTCTAACAGATGGAGTTGGACGGCTGAGTCACTGTGAATTTTGTCGATTTTTCGGTAACGAGAAAAACTGATTTGAAAAACAAATTCAATAGTTTTGTAGAGCGAAAAATTCTCTATCGAATGAGTCCAAAACAAAGGCTTCAATGCCTTGGGAAATGCCCTAAAATGAGGAAAGCATTTTGTTCCATTTATTATAGCCCATCCATTATTTTTCCATATATTGTTCCTGTCGAACTGCGTATGACGATTTCTATTACGTGTTAGATACGTCGTAAATAATCGCTCCTTTAGGATCACTATACAGAGTTCCGTAAGTAAATCGCTTTTCGACTGTATACCGTCGTTTACGGACTACTTTATCCGAACATAGGACGACAGAAATCTTTTTCATAATGAGTACTTGAAAGGTTTTTGGTGACCATGTAATGTTAAAAACAACAAAAGACGTTGGAAAACACAAATAATGCCATTATTTGTCATAGATAAATATCTTTTTCGTAATCGGATTCTGGTCATTTTCGATGATTCTTCTATGAAAAAGAATTGATCATTCTTGCAAGTCTCATACAAGTGTAAAAATTGTACAGCAATGATAGCAGAAAAGGACAGAAAAATAATGACAGAAGTTTGATTCGCTCATTTTTGCAGATCTAAACGAAATCAACGGATGGGAAAAGGTCGCCAAGTGTGAATCACTGTTTCGATTAAGAGATATCCTTGTTTGTAGTGCTCGACGAGTTCATTCTATTCCTATAAAATATTTTTCTCGATGGAGCTTAAAACTAGAAAAAAAAACAGTTGATGTAATTATGAAAGATCATATAGAAAACATTGAGATTTTAATGATATTGTAGTTCGAGAGAATTATATAGATATATAACTATTGATTTTTGGTCACTTTTATCTGTCAATTCTCGTAAGAGAAACCAAAAAAATGTATCTTTATGCCTTATTTTTATAGTTATATATATATATAATTCTCTCGAACTACAATATCATTAAAATCTCAATGCTTTCTGTATGATGTTTCATAATTACATCAACTGTTTTTTTTCTAGTTTTAAGCTCCATCGAGAAAAATATTTTAAAGGAATAGAATGAACTTGTCGAGCACTACAAACAAGGATATCTCTTAATCGAAACAGTGATTCACACTTGGCGATCTACCCTCGTAAGACATTCATATTAGAGATATTTATAAAGGTCTCTACCGAATAGAATGGCTTTTTCAACTTGTTCTCAAGGAGAGAGAAGGCGCTCATGTATGTTCCCTCGTGAGATCTAGTCAGATTTGCTGGAACTATTGGAAAACGATTACCACGAAAGCACGAGTAAAAAACTTGGATATAGGTGTGATAAGGCGAAGGCAAGAAGAACACACACTACAGACATATACACATTTAAAAAATATTTTCTTTTGAAAAATTTTTGACAATTAAATATAAATTTGAAGTGAAAAGATTGTCCTCAATGCAAACAGTTTTTATTTTAAGAATAAAACATCGTTTTCTTTTGTTTTTGCTTAACAATTAATAGAAGAACAAGAAATGAGCATGATCAAACAGCTTGTTTGTCAACTATTCTCTTCTCGATGTCACTTAACATCTCTTCGACTTGATATGAGCCATTGTTATATAGATTATGATATTCATCAATGTTTAACATCTGATTCTATTCAATATGAACATCAATCTTTTTGTCTGACTCTTCGTCGTTTATATCTTCGACTTAGATATACACGATGTCTTGAAGATCTTATTGAACATGTGCCTAATCTCGAACAAATATCGGTTCAATTTGATATTTCTTTGAAATTCGATTTATCATGGAAATCGAATATTGAAATAATGAAACAATCAAATGAAAATTGGTTTAATAAAGTAAGAAGAAAAGCTATGTTATCTTTTCTATTTGAAAAATTTTTCACACAAAATATTTTTCTTTTTAACAATACAGAATCTTTTCTTTTTTTAGTTACCAAAGCTAAGATATTTTAGTTTAAAGACTTTCATTGAAGATGATTGCGAATTTATTTATTTGAAATGGCTTCTCAATAATTTAAATTATGTTAAAAAACTTCAACTTTATCTAGCAAATTATGAACTCGACATAAGAGCATCTCAAAATATATGGAAATCTTTTATTGATGCAAATTTTATTCGTCAATATTGTTTACCTGATAGAATAATTAATTTAATTGATTTTGATTTTTATATTTGTTCACACAGTCAATCATTAAATGACATAGAAAAAATAACAAATTCATTTAAAAATCATTCGTTTTTTCTTGATCATCAATGGACAAATGTTAAATGTTTTTTTGATCGAATAATGTCATGTCAACATATTTTTTCTTGTTTCACAAATTCATTTCGTTTTTCTCGTAATCTTATGTAAGATATTTGCCTCTTTATGAAAACTTGAACAACTTACCAATTCAAAAAAATTCTTCTCTTTTAGTAAATATCCAAATATTATCAATTGGCCACATATGGATAATATATGGTCCCGGTTACAACTATCACTATACTTAGTTCTTCAAGGATTTAACCAATTAACTCCTAATGTTTCTTCTATCAAAGTACACACAAGTAAATAGTTTTATCATTTTAATGAGTTTTCTTTTCATCACTAAAAAAGTAAATCAGTGATTAAATTTACATATTCACATTGTTTCATAATAACATGTCATTTAGAATAAAAATGATAATCCAGCTTTATTTTCATATCTTACTCATTTGTTTTGTGAGACACGATTTAAAATGAGTGTGAAAGTATAACGAGCAGAAATTTAGACCCACTTCCTCTCTTTTATGGACGTGACAGATATTCTTAGCAACGATTTTATCACAAACATGACAAAGATCTTAGTAACGACACATGGCATACTTAACAGATTCTAACAGTCTCAGGGCTGTGACCATCGAAGTGCAGAAGGTACATATCCATCACTTTTAGAAAATTGTTCAGTTTTTGCTAGCAAAAATCTTTCTTTTTATCGGAAGAAGAGACTGTCCGGTGGAAAAAATATATTCAACACTCTTATAAATTTTTTAAAAATTGTACATGCACCTTACCAACTCTTATAAAATTTCTCTTGGATTCTTCACTCGTAACACACGATCTAAAAGGAATGTTGCAGTATACGGGTAGAAATTTTGCACCCTCTTCCCTGCACCTGACAGACATCTTAGCAAAGAGTCGTCATAGATGTCCTTAGCAACGGTTTATCACAGACATGACAGACATCACTCTGGTACCATTGCAGACCGTAACAGACATAGTATCAAAACTGAAGTTTCTGACGAAATTATTATGCAAGACGATAGAATTTAAGATGTGTGTCGCTCTGTTTCCACATTCATCTTAGGAATATATAGTAATTGAAAAACTAACACGTAGATTGCTGAATCCTTTCGTTTACAACACAGAAAGTTCGATCGTGTTTCACATTTTAATTTCGCAGGGATTATGCTGATAGCTTTTCTCTTTGTGACATCTCTGAATAGTCGTTATCAGAGAAACGTCACAGATCACAATAGACAGGATCAATAGAGCATCATAGACTGTGTCAGATGCCTTAAGAATAACTCATTATAGACTCTGACAAGCGCTTTAACAACGAACTATTATAGACTAAGACAAATGTCTAAAGTTCCACTTTTACAGTGTCAGCAGCTTCATTATGCTTCATATTTGAATTCCACATGATTTACGCTAACAGCTTTTTTTTATATAGTTTACGCTTTATGTTTTCATCAAAAGATTCGCTGTGATATTCCACATTTAGAAGAGTAATTTTTACTCTTCTAACTACTGATCCATTCATCTTTAGAGAACAGCAGAATTAAAAAAAAAATATTGCGTACAACTTTGTAAACGTTCGCTTTTTTCCTTAATTATCCTCTGAAAATATCCAATTTTCGAAATGAATTCTTACAATTTTGGCGTGTGAGTTTGGTGGAAAAAGTTGCAAGAGAAAAATATCGAAAGCGATAACATCGAAAATGGAAATTGTGTAAAAGGAAAAGATCGAAATCGAAATTTGTGAAGGAAAATGTTGAAATGATTAGTCTATTGCTTATGATGCACATAATCATTTACTATACTTTATTAATTCAGAATAGAAAAGACAAGAGAACACTCACAATATAAAAAGATCTTTTTTTTTCATTTCCATTTAACAATGGTAAACGTGATTATAGTTACATTGTATTGATTTTCTTAACAAAATCTGCCGTGCAGAGTATTAAATATCAATTGAAAAGCTGGTTTTTTTTGCCGATTTGTTTCGTCTGAATAAGTAACTCATATATTAATAATGGTTTACCTCTGTTCATTGTAGCAAACGATCTCTCAGATTCAAGGAAGAAACAGCAGATTTCAGTTCCTTGGAGTTTTGTGGAATCCCAGAGTTCACCATTTTTCTCCGTGCTCAGATTGTTGATTTCTACATGAACTGTTTCCAAAACATGAGTTTGGTGTCATCTCGACTATAAATCTGTTTAATGTTGCATAATTCTTTTTATTTGATAAAGAATAAAATGTACTAGTTGAAGAGTGACCAATAAAAAGAAAAACGACGAAATCTTGTTATTGTCATCTTTAACAGTATTTGACGTTTTCCTCTTCCACATTTTCCTTTCGATCGTTTTCTCAATGTTTTCGTCAATCCGTGACGTGATATGGTCGTCAATTAAGAAATGAATTAATATATTTCAACCAACATATTCAAGTCGATTTAGTTGATGAATTGAGTGAAGAACGTGTCATATCAAAAACATCAGCATTAATATAGGAATTGAATATTTTCAAACGAAAAAAATCAACAACATTTTCAAAGTTATTTAATGGTCATTTTTTCGTCAGATTGTTGTCTAGAAGAGGAAAAAGAGACTTCAAGAGTCCTCATAAGAGTTCTAAAAGTTTGCATAGATTTGAAAAAATTTTATGAACTTCATAGCATTTCATGAGACTCTGAAAGATTTTAGAACTCTATGTGGGTTTACTCATGAAGTCTCTGCTACTGCTGTTTCTCCCTGAGTTGTCTAAAGACGAATGACTCAATAGTTTTCGAGTGAAACTTACTTTTTTTGTGTGGAATTACACAACGAATCTTTGGATAAAAAAAACTAAAGCATAAACTATCCGGGAAAAACGATAGGAAAAAATAGAAAGAATTCATATTGAAAAGGAAAACTGCTTAAGAATGTTCATCTCTCTTGTTTTCTACTAAATCATATCGACAAATGGTAGTACAATATCTAAAATAAAATTCTTTTCTTTTTGAAAGGACGCAATAGAGCTTTTGACGAGTCAGAGCTTCTAATGTCATTGGAAATCTTATCAAATATGAGACAATACCAAGAAGTCGACAATCCTTTTTGCAATGTTACAAAAATTCAATTTGGAACCTATTTTGATCGAATGAGAGGTTAGTGTTGATTTTGTTTTTTCTTTTTTAAGGTTTCACACAAACAAAACTTAGTCTTTATCAAAGCTGGGCAAATCAAAAATGGCTTAAGTCCAATTTAAGTCTGACTTGACTTGACTCGATCGAAAAAATTTCAGATAAGATTTGACTTGAAAATTTTATCAAGTCAAGTCAATTCATATCGAAAGGAATTTTCGTTTATTTAAGACATTTGTTTTGCCATGAAATCGGATTGTGAGACTACAAAAAAGTCATCTCTCACATGAAAGATATTGGCAAATTTCATGTTCTGACTAATTTTTAATCAGACTTGGCTTGATTTGATCAAAAAAATTTTGATCGTATGATTTGACTTGACTTGTGACTTGAAAAATCTCTGATTTGCCCAGCTCTGATCTTCGTTTACATCCAAACAAAACTATTTGTACATTTTTATAATTTCAAATATTACTTAAAATTAGCTTTTCGTTTATAGTAATTGTCATGAAGTGAAATTTTTCTCTTATCTCTTACATATATTATAATTCATCGATATAATGAGCATATTAACATGGACTTTTCGATCATTAGTATTGAGAAGAATTCATGTTATTAGTCATGAAAAACAAATGATTTATGGGAAATATTGATTGATTTCTATCTAGTGTATCGATGAGTATTGAAGCTTTGTATGCGAACTTTGCTCATCATTAAAAAAACCATATTGTATCTGTCAAAGGCTTTCGTTTACTTGGATACATATACACATGGGATGGGATCGGTTATTATTCTGCAGACCATGATCTATATCTTGTTTTGCTCCTTTTCTGCGTCTTTTTTTCCTTTAAAAGTAACCTAGAAATTCATATTTCCCGTAAAAGAACTATAAAAATAAACTTTACAATTCCTGATTTTCTTTAAAAATTTTCTTGCCTACTTTTCTGATTTTCTGATATGTATCGCTGAGACATCTGTAAATTACCTAAAAAATTTATATTTTTTGTTCTCTAATGCATTGAATTCATTTTGAATTTATTCAAATGAAAATAATCAAACACTAGAAATTCATACGATGGAAAAGTAAATGATAAAAAAATATTGTGTAATATGTAATCAGTGTAAAATAGCTTCAAATGTTTCTGGATATCATTTCAATGAACATAAATTTCATTTCTTATGAGAAACACTCTGCAAATATTAAATCTCTTTTCGATCGAGATGATATTTATTTGATGATCACTAATCAGTAATAGATACGTCAAAAGTTGACTTTCAGTTTGAAGATCTGCACAAAAGTTTCTAAGTAGATGAATTGATTAAACGAGTTTTAGTTTTTCTAATATTTCCAAAATCAGAAAATATAAAATAGAAATAAAATTTACTTTTACATGAGACATTTTTGAATATTTCATATCTCAGTAGATAATTGACTAGAAAAGTTACAGCTTGTATAATTAACTTATCTCATTAGTAATTTTGTTAGCGCAAAGTTTGAAGTCGACAGTCAATTTCCAACGCCTGTTAAGGGAAACTAAAGCTTTTTTTCGAAAAACCTGGTAAAATTTTGATATATATAGAACCAAATACCCGAATAACGAAACCATTCTAGACTTTTCTATTACTCATCAAATAAGTATCGTCTCAGTCGAAAAGTACAGTGGAAACAAAACGTTCCGTGACACTTGCGAATCGGTTGTAACTCGTTTTCGTTTAAGTTAATCTGAACTTGTTTCATGTATAATGTATATATATGCTGCAAGCTTCTACATGTTATCGACTGAGCGAAATGGTGTTAGTCCTTGCAAGAAAAAAGGTCATCATAAAATATCTCCAGCGGCAAAAAGTTCCGTGACACTTCCAGCACAGCTCAGTCGTTGATTTTTGGCAATTTGAAGAACACCATTGGAAAGA
>CAJNOP010001008.1:12993-60720 GCA_905250075.1 Rotaria sp. Silwood1
CCATTGATATCTTGTTTTGTAGGGGTAAGATATCTCTTCAAGATGGAAACTAAACAAATATAAATTCACTTGTCTGCTAGGGTCTTGCCAAGCCTTTTCGAATGGAACATGCAAAATCCTATGAAAACCTGTTTTTTTGAGAATTTTATTCTAAATTATTTCGAGATCGAAATGGCATGGAAAGTGGGTAATTTTGCACCCTCTTTCCAATGGTGTTCTTCAAATTGCCAAAAATCAACGACTGAGCTGTACTGGAAGTGTCACGGAACTTGTTTGCCGCTGGAGATATTTAATGGTTACCTTTTTTCTTGCAAGGACTAACACCATTTCGCTTAGTTGATAACATGTAGAAGCTGGCAGCATATATATACATTATACATGAAACAAGTTCAGATTAACTCAAACGAAAACGAGTTACAACCGATTTCCAAGTGTCACGGAACTTTTTGCCTCCACTGTAGTTTGACATCTGGAGAGATTTCATTGTTAAATACCACAGAACTATTTTATAAATAATGTCAATAAGTCCTGAATTAGATATAAAACAGTAGAACCTGATTTAAAACATTTCTCTCCTCCACTGAAAGTCCGTAAGAGTAGATATTTGCAGGTGCGTTTACAGCAACTTTAAAAAATTGTGAAATTCGAAAATTCGAAAGACATTTTTGTAAACCTCATGAGCTATTGATTGATCGGTAAAAAGTATTTAGTTTTCTCAGTTCGTTTTCAAAATGGGAATCTTATAAAATCGATAGCTTTGAAAATGTTGAATTTTTCAAAGGCATTTCTCATTCCCTACGTACAAAAGAAATATTGGGAGTGTATTGTGTATTTTATATTAACGTACATTGTCTACTTGTGAATCGATTATGTTTGTAAAGTATCGCAATAGCTTGACGATTAACAGATGGTACAGCCCAAGATGAATCCTCAATCCTGATTGAGAAGATAGAAGAAAATAGAGAACAACGCGAATATATTTTTTTTGTAAACCTTATCGTAACTCTTCACAGTATCTGCTACACAAATTGTCGGTTAAGAAATCGTAATATCTAATTTACAAGATATCGATTAGAATAAGTCTGTTTAGTTATTGAATAAATATTTTTATGCAAATTATGTAAAATGTAAATTTTTTTTCTAGAAAATTCCTCTACATCAATAGATCGAAATCAGATACGTGAAAAAGCACTTGCTCATCTCATTTCAATGACTGTACAACTCAAATATCTTCGTGTTGAACAATTCGAATGGCTACTACATGTTGTTGAATACGTAAGAATTTTTCGTGCTTTATATAGGCTTGTTCTAAGTTCTTGAATATATTGTCTCTGGTGCGTAATTCATTTGAATACATATCTAAGTTAAATGATTTGATTATCAAATTTTATAAGATGATCAGTTTAAAATCTACCAAACAGATCGTTATTTCTTCTAGTCTAATTATAATCTTCTCATAATTTCTTACAATTTTACCGTAAGTTTATGTACAATTTCATTTGAGCTTATTATATCATATGTCTGATATTTTTTACCTGAGTAAATACACGATCAAAATAAAGTGATTCAATCGTTAGAAAAAAAAATTGTTAGCGAAATCTCTCCTACGCAATTCAAATGTGAAATACGATCTAACTGTCATTAGTAATGACAAAGGACTATGAACACACTTTAATCGTAGTTTATGAAGCCCTTCAATGAAATTTTTATATACTCTATACTTTGTTTCATTCAGGATTCAAAGAATATAATAATATATTATTGTTCCTGAGTTTCAGTATGAGCGTATAGTTATTGCTTTCCGTTAATCATTCAAAGTAAGAAAATAGACTTCTTGATGCCATCTCTGTCTTCTATCTGTCACGATCTGTGGTGTAGAGACATTGCTAAGGTGTTTGTCACGATCTGTGGTGGGAATGAAATATTGCCACGATAGTCATGATGGTAAGTTAGTCATGTGCATCACGCTCTGTCATGATTTTCATAGTATTGTCTGTCCTGGTCTGTGATGTTTCCATGGTAATGTCGGTCACGGTCTATGGGGAAGGGGATGGATCTAATCCTTATTTTTCAACACTCTTTTCAGATTGCGTTTCAAAAAAACCAGTACTTCGTTATGTTATAATATAGGGGCAACAGTAAAGACTTCGACCTTGAAGTCTCATGGAGTCTTGGAAGTCTCTTGAAGTCTGATGAAGTCTTTTAGGAACGTTAAGCTATAGCTTATAAGGTCCCCCTCAAAAATCGATTTCAGGGTCAAGTACATTCAAATCGCGTGAAATTTTCAGGACATGTTGAGACTGAAGTGGGGGGGGGGGAGGGGGCTGCAGTAAAATTTTCAGCCCTATACCATGACATTTGACGGAGATATGAACCAAACAACGGTCAAAAATAGCTCATTTGGCAAGCCATTTTTTTCTATTCGGATTCTTTCAATATATTCAAATTTTCTTTTGTTCGAAAGAGCATGTCAGAATGCAGTGCAGTACAGAGTCTTTTTTTTAAATTCGTACTTTTTAAGCGGAAAACGGGATCACAAGGTTCAATGACTTGAAAGACCTGCTAAAAATGGACGCCAATTTACATAAGTGACTGTTTATATAATAAAAATCAAGCTTAATTAAAAAAAGGACTCTGTATTGCACTGCATTTTGACTTACTCTTTCAAACAAAAAAAAATAATATAAATATATTAAATGAGCCTGGACGGAGCAATTTGAATTGCGCGGTCAAGAAAACATAAACTGAGAAAAAGCGCAAAACATTTTTCATTTTTTTCAAAATAAGCATGTGTTTCAATAAAACATCAACGAAAATCACCAAACATTTTGTCTCAAAAAGGAGTGTTGATTTATAATTCATATTGTTTTTGACAGAGCAGAAATCTGGCTACCTTTCCATGCATTGAACTCAGGTTCGAAATTTTTGACGAAAACTGACATTTTAGAGGATGTCCTTAACATAAAATGAAGTCCCATGAAGTCTCGTGAAGCCTTCTGAAGTATCTGTGCTTGAAGTCTCATGAAGTCTTTTGAAGTCCGCTGTTTCCTCCTTGATTATAATAAATAAATATTCGTTTAATAGACAATAATAAGATTAATAATAAATCCGTTTGTTTGAAAATCAAACAAGTGATTGATGTAGTAAATCAAAGATTGTATCGATGCTGATGGAATTGACGTAGAAATTCTTTTAACATGAAGAAAAGCACATTGTTTTCTTTATCTACACATGTAGAAAAAGGATTGTAAAAGATCAATGTGAACAAGAAAAGAATAATATGAACAAATCAAGTCTAGTTTTTCTCATCGTTTTGACATAAAATAGACAGATAATTCAGAAGTATCTTTTGCTTTTTTTTCTTCTAATGAATTTGTTCACTTTTTTGTTTTGATCTAAAGATTTCAGTTTAATTATCTCGAAGCAACGAAAAACTAATCAAAGTCCACATGTGTATATTCAAGTATTTTTTTTTGAGATGTATGTAAAAAATAAATTTTACTCAATATGAGAAAAAACGAAAGAAAATCCAAACTTTCATTATGTATGTCAACAAACTAAGAAAGAAGCAAAGCTTAGACTTGTTTGCTCGAATGAATACCAAGTAGAAAAGACATTTGATGACTGCACGACATTGCTTTTCAAACGATTAGTCGTCATATTGAAAATCTTTCTAGATACGTAAGACACTCTCGCTAGAAATTATTTCTATCAGAAAAGAAAATAATTACAATTAACATATTAGATATGAATGATCACTCGAAGATTAAGTCATGCAGCGCCATACAAGGGAATTATTAGGCACTACTTGTCGTTTTTGACATTTCTATATATTTTCGAACTGCTTATCAATTTGAAAAAAAATCGGATTTCAGATATCCAATTGTCACATTCTTATGTTGTCATCAATCTGTTTTTTGATTCAAAACGATGCTCAGGTGTTGAGAGCAAGTGTCTGTCTGACTTAAATCGTGGCTCATGTGCATTGAATAGGGAAGATGAAGAAGAATTTGTCATAGGAATTTAATGATTAAAAACAGAATTAGTGAACTGATGCGTTTCATCTAGTCAATTGAATCATTCATTGATTCGTTATTGTTGTATTTGTCTTTAGAATTTTTGTGATATTTTCAATTTCGAGAAATTCAGTTCCTCATTATCAATACATATGCATATATCTACATTAGAGGATTATATATCGGATCTTTGTTATATTTGGGTAAACGAAGAATAGTAATATCATGTGTTTAATTAACTTATATTACTAGTAGAAAAATCTTATTCTTGACATCGTACTAATCATTGGTAGTCCCACCTTTTGTCGAAAGGAAAAAATGTCGAAAAAAAAATTATACAAATGTCGAATGTAAAAATATCGAAAGGCTAATATGTCGACCTGGAAAAATGTCGATAAGCAAACTGTAGAAAATTAGGAATCCTTTTAGATCCGGAATGGAAGACTTTTTCAAAGTTTTGATGAATAGCATATGATACAATATGCATGCATACTAGAGAGTATGATAGTGGCATTTTTTGGCCTCGGTCTCGGTCCCGAAACAATAAGCAATTTTTTGGAAAATTCTGTCTCGCGATTTGATTGTATTTTGCTGTTTTGAATAAATTGAAATGCTAATTATATTTTCCTATGGTTATTTTCATCTTGACGTCATGAAAAGCATACTTTGCGAACAAGATCGAAAAGTCTACATGCATCAAAACAATTTTTTTTTTCGGAACCAACATTTTCTTGAGACGGTTCCTGTAATGTTTAAAAATTTGGTCCCAGTGATCTCTAATGCACACATCACAATAGTGAAAGTGAAAACGGGATCTGTGCCCAAATGGAAGTTGGATTTTCGACATTTTGACTTTCGACCAAAGTTGAGAGAATCACGTTCATCGAAGGAAAGAGAATGTGAGAAGGACAGTGAGGACAAGAAAGAAGAAATGATGTCATATGACCGAATCGAGAGAAAAGGTCATAACAGAAACATCTTTATTCGCCATTTTTTAAGCACTTTCTTTCATTATTTTCCTTTTGCCATTCCGCAAAGTTCAAGTTTTTAAACATTTTGATATTTCGACATTTTTATTTCCGACGTTTTATCTTTCAACATATTTTCTTCTCGATATTTTTACTTTCGACATTTTTATCTTCGACATTCTTACATTCGACATTAGCTGGATGAATCTAAATATTATCTCAAGCTCACCGAAATGCATGATACTAGAGTCGAGTTGAGACTTATTTCAAGTACAAGTTACTTTTCTTTATAATATCAACTTATATGTATTAGTAGATAATATCATTGAACTCATTAGTTAAAATAAGAACTTGAAGAGCAACAGCTTCAAAAAGAAGAAAAAAAATACTCGTAACGTATTTATCACGGCCAAAAATATTGATTGTCTAGTTTGTATTTGAGATAAAAATGCCCGTTTTCAAATGAAATACGCATACTAAATTAAGTATTCTTTGCGTCGTCTATTTTCTACAGGAAATAACAGTATTTGAAAACAAATGAACAAGTAAATTGAATAATTTTGTTTTTTTATAGTTATAACAAGTATTATCTCAAATTTCTGGAGCGATAAAAAAGAAAATGTTAATGAAAGTCTACAGTAAAAAACTACTAAAAATTCGAGAAGTAAAATTACCTGAATAATCGAGACAGATGAATCTAATTAGACAATGTTATTTCTTGATTATTAGAATCGCATCGTTATTCTAACATTGGCTAAATACTTTAGCGATGTGAATGAAGAATGATTATCATTAATATCGCTGTTTCTTTATATTTGTCACTATCAAACATTATTGATAAGATAGAACAAACAAAATATCCCAGTCCGACAAGCGTTAAAAAACGCCTTTTTTTTAGCGCTTGTCTGACTGGAATTTAATACTTATTCTACCAAATGAATTGTTGTTTTACACACACTCTTTCTTCCTATCATTTTAATATATTTGCTTTGATTTGATGAATCAATTTAAATAGCTGAGTAGATTTAACATCTTGTAATCAAGATCTTGACCAAGATACAAGGTAAAGATCTTGAAAATTCGGTATAAAATAGGCACGTTATTTTGTACCAAGATTTGGAAATAGATCTTCGCTACAGATTTTTAAGATCTTGGCTGATACACACTTCAACAAAAATGGTTACTAGAATTCATATATAGATAGCTTGAAATATTTCTTAAATAATCTATCCGATACAAAATTTGATGTTGAATGTGATTCTCAAGTCAAATTTCTGCTATAAGTGTAAGGAGTCAAGTTAGAGACGGACGTTTATCTTCGAATATATTCAAAATCATGCTCCTCATAAGCACGTCTGAATAGAGATCACGTTTCTTTTTTAATAATTCAGCACGATCTAATTTGAAATAATGAAAAATAATCTTTGTTAATGTTGTCAAGTGAAGATCTTGGCAATGAACGTCACCTTCATATATGTTAATCGCATCAGATATATCTATATCCAAGATCTAATTACAAATTCTAGTACAAAGTAATTACATTATCCTATAGCTTAATTCACTAAGATCCATTCACTTTTCTATAGCTCATATTTTGGCCAAGATCTTACAAGATGTTCATCTAGGATTTTTTGCTTTTATTATTATTTTTTCTCTTTAGACATCTGATATACTAAGAACGAATGCATTAAGTACTATTCAATATGTTGAATTTTGTTTTCCAAGTATCCATTATGATGATAATATACAAATTTGTGATGGCAAACATCTTGTACCTTTTCTTAGCAAATATATGCCTCATTTACAAACATTACGCCTTTGGCGACCAGATGATTTTCCTTGGACATCAAGTAAGTTTATTTTAAACAAAAACATTCTTAACTAATCTACAATGAATATTATTCTTATTGAATTTCATTTTACTCTTTATTAATCAAATAGATATTTTTCTAATGATGCATAGTTAAACTTAAATGAACATTCATTTTTTTTTCTTCTTTGTATCATTTGTGTTCAAGTCTTGTCATCTAGTTTCACTAAAGAAGATTGATAATTATGTATAATAGATTCGATAATTGAGAAATGAGATTTAATAAGTTGAAAACTTTTAGTTTTACTTTGAATCTTTTGAAATTTCAAACAATGATTGGAGTTTTTGGTTGGATTAATGTTCTCTTTTTATGTAAAGGAACTTGACAAAATACTTGAATTTTATTCACTTAACTATCTTTAATATTGATTTTGTATTTACAAAGAAAAATAGAAAATGAAGTCAAGTTTTATTTTAGTATATTAATCTATTATCCATTTTTAAAAACAAAGTCGCTGCAGGAGAATGTTTATAACTTTTGAAGGAGAGCTGATAGAAACCTGCGGTTTTTGTCATTAGATAAAGCATGTTGGGGTACGTAATACAATGGAATAATCAAGCCTTCAAACAAGATATTCCATGATAAATCTTTAAATGCAAACTCTACGACGTTGAAATTCCTTAGGATATGATGGATTTTGATTTCTAAACAATGAAATCAATAGTCCCAATCAAGATCTATAATTCTAGACTATTTCTAGGTCTTTATCGCTTACAATTCGAGTTATAAGTGCTTTTCGCAAAGATATTTGCTTATATTAGAATACAAACAAAAATTTCTAAAACATTTGACATGGACATTTTTATATATGCTGAGATACGTGTGCTGGTGCTTAGTTGAAGTTTGGACGACGTTTATGACCGGATAGGAGTCGATACCTTTACGAAGAATACATATAACTCCTGAACTGTAAAAGATACAGATCTAAGGTTGGTCTAAAATTATAAATCTCGATCCAGACTATTCGTTTCACTATTTGGAAATCAGAATCGGCCATACACTCAGGAAATGGTAATCTCGCCAACTTTGTATTCGAGGATTTACCATAATAAACCTGACTTGAAAGCTGAATTATGTCAGTAATATGTACCCTACTGTGCTCTATCTAACAATGAAAACTGCAGGTCTCTATAATTTTTCCCTGAAAAGATATCAGCATTCTTCCGGAGCGACTTTTTTAAAAATGAATAATAACTCATAATATTTTTTTCCAATCTTCTCATCAAAAAATGAAATTATTCAGAGTAAATAACAAAAGTAAAAGTACAAATTCTGTCCACAGCATATTTTTTTCCTTTATAGAATACAGAATTGAGCAAATGCTAAAAACGATTTTTAAAAAAATAGTTTCTGTTTTTTTTTTCAAAGATCTATTTCGAATAATGAGATCATGTTTAAAAAAAATATACACAAGAAAATTCACGTTACATTCGACTCTTTTCCAAAGACAAATCTTCAACAAAATTTGTTAATTTGAAAGTTGTGATTCGCCGGAAATTTTCTAAGGATGGAGTCCAATTTGTTATATGTGGATGGAAAGGGAAGAAGGCACATCAGCAGAAAAATTTTTTTCATAAAAACTTTCTTATCTGTACTGTCTTTAGGTATTTTTTTTTGGCCAGGAGAGATGTACAAGCGCTCAGTACATCCATGTCTCAAATTCGAAAATAACAAAATGATTCTTTTTCTGAAAAAGAAGCGTATATAAAAAAGAGAGCAGTGTTGTATCCAAGATTTTTTAATATGTTAAATCTTAGCTTTAGAGCACGAGACTTAAATGAAACTTATGTAGAGTAATATTGAACCTAAATGGAAAAAAAAGTTTTTTTTTCGTCAACTTCAATCACAAAAATGTTTTTTTTTTGAAAGCTCATCATTTAGGTCCAATATCACCCTCAATAAGTTTCATTTAGATCGCATGATCTAAAGCTGAGATTTAACATATACAAAAATCCTGGATAAAACACTGAGAGAGAGAGATCTTTTAAATTGACCTATTCTATTCAATAAACTATTTTCGATCAAATCCTTCTTCTATTTCACGAGTTCATATTATCTCATTGTTTTTTTTCTTTATTCAAGTTCGACCGGACTATTATGGAGAAAGGAGAAGCAACAGGTATGGGTATTTCATGCTACGATGGCTCAGGTCTCTGAAAAAACACAAATCGATCGGTATATTTACATAGAAATACAATAATTTCTACGAGAAACTAACCAAATAAAATAATTCTATTTTTTTCAGCACAACATGCAGCTATTTTTGAACAAGATCTTTGTCAGCTGGTCGAAGCATTAAAGGAATTTACCTTTCTGGATATTTATGGCGAAATTCATTATGAAAAAGTTGAACCTTATCGATTAATGACTCAAACTCGCTTTCCTAATAGTCAAATAAATGTTGAAGTATCAAGATTTTGTCTTTGGCTTTAATTATCTGTTTGTTATATGCAACAGATGGACGTTAACAAGACAATTCTTATAACTAACTATTTGTCTTCCTTTAATGTGATAAACGGTCAAATACGTGCTTGTGTTCAATAATGATTTGTTGACGGTACTGTCTAAATAATATCTTTTTTGAAGAATTCATTATAAAAGAAACGAAATATTAACTTATGATCTATATACATGTGCCATATAATATTTAGTAATTTTTCCTAGTTTGTAATGTTTAAAACCATCATCAAGGCAGACAAAGAATGAAGAAGAAATTATACTTTAAAGTATTAAAATACCTATCTTTCTGAAAAAGAACAGTTTAAAAGGTGTGAGATGATTCTCAGTGGTATACATAGAAGTGTTTGTCGAGAAAAACAACACCTTTCGAGTATACCGTATTTTTCAACTGGAAGGAGAAGCATTTGCTAAGGCTAAAAAAAGTAGGGTGTCGGTGGGGTGTGGGGTGTGGGTGGGTGTGGGTGTGGGGTGCGGGTGTTGGTCTGGATGTGAGTATACTGTTCTGCTACACCCATACCCAGACCCACACCCACACCCACCCACACCCACCCACGCTGATTGTAGACACCAACCCGACATGAATTTAATGTAATAGAAGAGAGTTATATATCAAACACTACCTTTATCTTGATTTTCTCATACAGTATTGGCCAAAAGTACCGCCCCCCCCCCCCTGAAGTGCTTCAATATTCCAAGCTGTTGATTTGAAATTTTGGTTGCATGTGTCTAGTGAGAAATGCTGATCATAGACCGACCCGACATCAATTCAATGTAATAAGATAGAGTTATATATCAAACACTATCTTTACCTTGGATCGCTGATATCTCAACCAAAAAAAAATGATACTTTTCTATCGCTGAACGGTTTAAAGGACATTTTTCTAGTGATAAATATAGCTCCTAATGTGTACATTACCAGATAGCAAGGACAATTGAATTCAGTGAGATATAAGTGATTGGCGAAGTATACGGTGGCAACAAAGTTACATCATCGTATCGTCAGTTTAGTACATGTTGTATTTCTGAAACTTTCTGGAAACATTTATGGAACTCTGAATATACTAAGAAAAAATTTTCAAGTGAATCAATTAATCTAAAGATGATTTTCATATTGGCGAACTGAAAATCATCATAACTAAGATTCCATCGGCACCTCTTGAGAGAGTGATATCTCAGCATTTTGAAAGACTTTTCTGGTGAAAATTTTATTGGATAAAGCTGAAGAATCAGGCTTTCGAATGATGGGTTCTGTGGCTTCCAAAGTGGTTGTATGACTTAGATATGAGTAATAGAAAGTAACGATAGTGTTTGATATATAACTCTCTTCTATTACATTAAATTAATGTTGGGTTGGTGTCTACAATCAGCATTTTTCACTAGACACATGCAGCCAAAATTTCAAGTCAACAACTTGAAATATTGAAGCACTTCAGGGGGGGGAGGGGTCAGGGACTTATGGCCAGCACTGTATATATCTGTAATACAGATATATATAGATTCCTGACTCAGGAATCTAATTAGTTGTTTTCAATTTAGAATAGACTCAAAATTCGTTTTAAGATCTTCTCTAAGAAGTTAAGCATAAAGCTAAAATGCTTCAGCGAAAACTCACAACTTATGTCAAAAAACATGCACCTGAAGAAACACATGACACATTTGTCTTTATTTGGGTTCGATTCTCGAACGACGAATTTTCAATCGACTTTACTGAAAAATAGAAGTATTCACAAATAAGCTTAGCCATTAAAGACAAAGAAGAAAAATCTTTTGGAAGCTTGTAGTTTAACTAACTCCATTTTCCTATACAGCTATTTTTCTCTTATAATGAAGGAGTAATATTTCAAGTTGTTTGACTGCAGCGCCCAACGTTTAGTCTAATGTTTTTTTCAAGTAAGGTTTCTACGTTTGTTTCGTTTCGAAATCAATATAATGGTACAAGAAACAAATATTTGTGTCTATCCGAACCTACGATACCAGAATCTAGGATAGACTTCAGTCTACCTAAACCTTGTGACTCCATCATCTATAAACAAGTGTTCCATCATAAATGCCAAAACACATCTAGCTGATATTTTCTACTGAAAAGACACTACTTCTTTTAGAAAATATTTATTTCGATGTACTTCTATATGTATGATAGAACATCCACCTTTATTTCGTATCCAGAGTTGAACTGTTCTATTGTGTGAAGCTAAAATAACAAAGAAAAGTTTTTTTTATAAAATATAATAACATTCTACTCAATCTTTACTTATCAATATTTCACTTGACAAAGCATGATCATTAATGAATGTCAAATGAGAGATTGAAAAGGTCATAAATCTTACATAGGCATGTAAGCCATTGCGGATGACTTCATTCGTTTGAACCTCTACACAAATATCAATATTATTATATGTAGTGATATATTCATCAACTGAAACTCTTTCTTCAAGTTGAATTGTTCTTTTGAAAACAATTATGGATAAAATGTTCGAGATGATTAGATATTATTTTTTATTTTGTTAAATACGAAAGAAAATAGTCCAATATTTAGAAAAATAGTTTTTAACATTTGATTTCTTGTGTCTTCTCTCTAAGATAACGTAATTCATCTTCATTTAATCGTTTTGTATTTTCAAGTTTATTTTTCACTTCTGTATGATACCAATTAAGCCAATTTTTTTGAGTTTCTGTTAACATTTTACAAATAATTAAATTAGGTTCAAAAGGAACTAATGTTAACATTTCAAAATGAAGAAATTGTGTTGTTGAATTACTATAATTATTTGGTAATGTATAATTTTTTACAATAATATCTGTTTCAAGTCGAATACCAAATTGTCCTGGTAAATAAAAACCAGGTTCATCTGAAAATACCATACCATCTGTTAATGGTATATCACTTGAACTATAACCCATAGAAATAAATGATGGACCTTCATGAACAGATAAATAATGACCAATACCATGACCAGTACCATGATTATAATTCATAGAATTTTTAAAAAGATATTGTCGAGTTAATATATCAATACTTCGACCATAGGTACCAAATGGATACACAGCATCAGCTAAATCAATTGAACCTGTCAAAAATAAATTTGTTTTTCTTTTTCTTGATTTTATAGAATTAATAAAAATATATTTTTACCTTGAAGAACAAGTGTATATGCTTTCTTTTGTTCTTCTGTTGGCGTACCAAAGACATGTGTACGTGTAACATCTGTTGTACAATCAAGATATTGTGCACCAGCATCAAGTAAATATAATCCATTTTTAGTAATTGTTGCAGCAGTTTGTGGTTTTGGACTATAATGAATAATTGCAGCATTAGAACCAAATGCTGATATAGAATCAAAACTCAGCGTTTGAAATAAATCTTCTTCATTTTGAAAATGTTCAAGTTGTTCCGCTGCTCTTGTTTCATTAATAAATATATTATTATTAATTTGATTTTCAAGCCAAGCTAAATGACGTACACGTGCTACACCATCACGAATACCACAATCACGCATGCCTTTTTCTTCAATTGGATTTTTAATTGCTTTTGTAAATTCAACTGGTGAACCTAGATAAGATTTTTAGTTTTGTTTTTTATTTCATATGGATAATAAAATTTACTTGAAATTAAACGTTTTTCGACAGGAATTCGACTAAAAATAGCTTGAGATGCAGATGATGAAATCCAAATTTGAGAAATATCATTTTGATTAGCTAATATATTAAGATCAGAAAGAAAAGAATTATACGAACGAATATTGACTTTATTTAATTGAGTAAGAGCAGCTGAAGTTAATTGACCTTGATTCATCCAAAGTTGTGTTGTTTGATTAGCGTATACGATTGCATAAGCCTAAATCGAACATTTTAATGTTTTTTTTTTAAATAATTATTTAAAGAAACATTAAATGTTATACTTTAAAAAATGGATTATATGGAATATCAGAACCACGTAAACTAAATAACCAAGCAATTTCATCAAGGGCTGTAACAACATAAGCATTTGCTTTTTTTGTTTGTACATGTTCAGCAATAATTTTCACTTTGTCTTCCCAGCTGATACCTGTATATTTTAATTCATGGATGTTAACCGCATTGAATGTAGGTGATGGTCTCTCAGGTGGTTGCCAAATTAAATCAATTAATTCAACGACTTCAACTAATGAAGCATTGTTTACATTGAGAACACTATTAACCGATGACCACCAATCAGATGAAACAAATTGAGCTGCTACACCAACTCGATTATAAGGTCGTGTACTATTGACTTGACTTGATAGCCAATTAGTAATTGAAGGTACATCTGTTTGACCTTGACGCATCAGGTACCAATTTTTACAGTCAAGTTCGTCTTCTGCTTGTGTCCAATATCGACCATCAGTCCATAAAGCAGCATTATTTAATGTAACAACAGCAGTACCAGCTGAACCCAAAAAACCACTTATCCATGCTCGTCGTTCATCATATAATTGAACATATTCACTTTGATGTTCATCTTCTGAAAAGATGACATAAGCAAATAAACTATTACTTATAAGATGAGTACGTAAACGTTGTAATCGATTTGTTGTATCGGCTTGACTTGGTCGTATCTCACAATTAAAATTTGTTTGTTGACATGGCACAAATCGAAAACTATTGAGGAAAAGAATAAGACAAATTGTAATAGCATTTATCATCATTTTTTCTGTGTGCCCTTCAATCTATTGAGAAACGAATAATGATAACATTATTACTTTTTTTTGTTGGCTTTTTTTCTCTTTTTTTTTTCTTTATTATATTGGATGAGTGTCGAAAGAAAGACAAAGGACTTACACGAATGATAAAACAAAAATAAAACAAAAAGATTATCAGTAAAGACATAAAATTTTATGGATTCACAAATTTTGTCATTATTTTGTTTGATAATAGATCAGCGCTCTTTTATTTGATAACAAATGTTCGATCTTGGAATTTTTATTCTTTATTATTTTTTTTTCGTTCTTAGTTAATTATGCGATCTAAAAAAGTAAATATTCCAGATATTGAAGAATATCAAGAATTATTACAAGCATTAGAACTTGATGGTAAACATATTGAAAATCTAACTAAAGAAACTATTGAAAAAATTGATCAAATGCTTGATGATGATTTATTTAATCAAACAAATCTTAATCTTATTCAAACACTTGCACGTGAAAGTGTTGTTAATATTCCAGTACTAGTCGATAATAAAATAAATGATGAGAATTTTTCTAATAAATCTCATTTAGTTATTAAATCTAATGAACGATTAGAAATACTTATTGAACGTGTTAAATATGAAACATTTTTATTCAATGAAAATGCTGAAAAAATTCGTAGTTTAATTGATCTTAATGTAATGTATAAAAATGATATTGATTATAAAACACAATATTTATGGAAAAATGAAATTGTTCAAATGCAAGGACAAATTTCTTCAAATCAAATGGATATTTTAACATATTATAGAAATCGAAGTGAAATTGGTATAAATATACTTAAACAACCACGTATTAGTGATTATTGGGAACAATTAATTGAAATTGATGAAGATTTTTTCTTTAAACTTAGAATAATACTTTATAATTTAAGATTATTCAATCTTCGATTGTATAATATTGTATATCGTTGGATGTATTCTTCTAATAAGATTATATAAATCAATGATCTATTGTAGAATTAGCAATGAAATTTAATTTTCTCAATTTCATTAAATCTTGCTTTGATTTTCTGTATGAGTTGTTATAGATATTAAATCAAATTTAAATTTCTTTGTTTGATTGGTATCAAAAAATGTTACAGTACATATTCTTTGTATTATTCTATCGATTATAACAAGCATTGGATAAGATTCGTAAATAAGTATCATAATTGACTGATGCATAGTCAAAATTTGTGTATCAAATATTTATCTTTTTTTACGAAGTATTTACAATCAAATAACAGATAAAATTCTAAAATGTTGCTTATTTAACTATTATCTCACGTGAATGTAAAAATTGATCCAATACTTTTTTTACATATTCATGTTCAGGCACTAATCTTTTTTTCCTTTTGTCAGTAAAATTTACATTCGTTACATCATAACTTATATGCCATAATTGCATTATATATTCAAATGTGTAATTTCCATCATACATGTACGTTCGGTTAGGTTTTTCGAAATATGTGGAAGAATAAATCTATAAAATTTAGAAATTACACATTTGTTCAAAGTGATATATTTTCAAAAGAATTTTTTCAATGCTTTATATTTTGAAAATATTCTAGAGAACATTCTAAAACTAAACATAAGGCATTTGATTTATCGTAGTTTGTTATTTTTCCATGACTTTATATTCGTCTAATAAATTACTTTTAAAGAATAAAGAGGCTTGCTCATATATAATGATCATTAAAGTACTTACTCATATGACTTTATATTCGCATAAAAAAAAGAGAAAAACGAACAGGAATAACAGTCATCATTTACGCTTTTGTCTTGTTATACTTTTTCTTTTAATTATTCATTTATTGGCATTTAATTCAATATGAAACAAGCACTTCGACAACAAGGTTCTCAATCTATCGATAATTCTATTGGCAACGAAAAGTATGTTTAGAAGTTTGTAAACATTTTTATTAGACTTTTCTTTTTATTATAGACCGAACAAAACGGGTCAAACGCCAATAAATACTTGTTCAAAAAAGCGGTACTGATGTTAACGATGTTGTACTAGCAGAAGACTGTAGATCCACTGTAATATGCTGTAGAGCGGCAAAATCAGTTACAAACGAATAAAATTAATATGATAGACTCTTGTCGATGCTTTTCATGTCTTGTAAATGTTTATCTAACCAATCGTACATTACACAAAAACTTTATAATATGCTTGAACTACTATCTTCTAATGATTAGTAAACAAACAAACATTTTTTTTTGTTTACTCAAAATAAAACGAAACAAAAAAAATTATCTAAAATCACTTATTTTGTCTTGATCATTTGTTTATTCGTTCCTTGTTGATGAGTAATGTTTAACATTTTTTATCTACGAAAATGAAAGAATCAAAAAAATCTATTTCTTTCATAATAGAAACAATACTTTTGTTAATTGTTTGTTCTGCTTATGTAAATCATCTTGAAAAAAAATCATGAATCATAATTAAATTCACGAATATATGCATGCGTTAATCACATATTTCGTTTGTATTAAAGTTATTTATTGTTATAATCTCGCAGTTAACTTAATTGAATATTAAGAGTTATTTCATGTATAGCTTTCTATTGTAATGTCCTCTTTTGTATCAGGTGTTGCTCTCTAGTTTCATCTCACACAAAAATAGCAGGATTTTTTACACAAAAAACTTAATGAATGGCTTCAATAGGGTACGGGTGTGGTAAAGACCGACATTCACACATTTCCAGATCAGAAGAAAACTACAGAGAAGTATTCAACTGGTATAAACAGTCATTCTGCATAATGGGTGTTCATTTAACTAAAGTCGCATCCTTTCCTTACCAAGTTTTTGACGAAATATTAACAAAGCAAGTGATACTAATTCATCTCAGACGTATTTGTTATTGGTCGAGCATGATATCAATTTTCACATCGAACATCGATGAAATATTTTTCAAGGACATGTGATGATGAAATATTGATATCACGATCGAAAGTGTATCCGAGGATTGTTAGAAATATTTCGTGTGACTTACTTTGATTTTATCCTAATATGACTTTTTTGACCTTTATGTTTTCCCTCCCCAGGACTACTAAAGAAAACAGAAAAAAATGCATACTGTCAATAAATTGATTAAGTAGTAGTTTTTCGTATTACAACTCTTTTTTTCATATAAGAAGTATACTAAAATATTGAATTTATTTTTGAAAATATAAAATGTTTATTTAGACAAAATTATTTTCTCTACCTATTCTACATAAAATCAATTGTAAAAGACTTATATATTATTACAATGTCGCAAAAAAAAAAATAATTTTAAAAATGATTTGTTCGACTTTTAATCGGACTTCATACCACTCTGATGATGTGCTAGTGTCAAGGAACTCTATACACAGTCCAAGACAGTTTTCTATGTCTAAACCGAATATGAATTCAAATTAGCAAAAAAACCCGATATATATCAGGTTTCTAGAGACTTCGTGAAAAGTTGACCCAGAATCTTACAGAACTTAAGCTCTTCAATAACATCATCATATTCAGCATATCTTAAAATCCATTTCTCCAATTTTTCAAAGCCTTAACTTGACCTCAATAATAGCTATTCACAGTGATCTAATGAGTCGACAAAGACAGTTAGTTTTTTCCTAGATGGACGCAACTAATATATTGCATAAGAGAGTTGACTAAAAACTATGAAAAATTCTAGAAATATATCTTAAGATATGTTGAATAGGTTGGCGTTATCAAACAACTCAGATTCTTTTCAGATATTGGGATCAATTTTTCAAGAAGTCTCTAGAAACCTAATATGCGTGTTTTTTTTGTTGACTTGTATTCATATTTGAATAAGGCATAAAAAACTGCACCGGTCTGTAAATTTGGCTCATCGACCTTAGATCATCATTCCAATAGTATAAATGTATGATAAAAAAATCAAACAACTCGTTTTGTGAAAAACCACTTTTACGTTTTTTTTTCGACATTGTAATCACGTATGAAATTTTTACAGTTGATTTCATTTCGAACGGATAGAGCAAATAATTTTATCTCAATACATACTTCATATTTTCGAAAATAAGGTAAATATTGAAGTGTATCTCATATATAAAAAACAGCTTGTGAGACGAAAAACTACTATGTGACCAATTTATTAGTAGTATACGTTTTTTCTCTATTGAAACCCAACAAAAAATAAATATTTTGGTAGTCCTGGGCGGGAAAGAAGAACACAGGGATCAAAAAAGGCATATTAAAATAGAGCAAAATTAAGTCACAGAAAATATGTCTAACAACTCTCGGGTATACTTCCGATCAAAAAACACAATATCGTGGGCAAACAAAACAACCTCATCTAAAATGTTCTTTACAATTAACTATACCAATTCTTTTGTATAGAAATTGATATGAGACAATAGTTATTCGATTGAAAAGCTACTTAAAAATGTTTTAAAAGTATCATCGTCTAAATGAACAAACGATGTATGCCAAGTAGACAAAGTTAGACAATATAAACTAATTAATTATTCGAATATACGTACATTCATCCTGTATGATATATATTGATTAGTAAATTCATCAAAGTATTGATCAAAATTCTTGAATAGATTGTATTTTATGTATATTTAATCGCTTCATCTCTTTTAACAGAAGAAGTTTATATTAATTCAGCCCATTATAGTATCAAAATTACGTCAAACATTACGGTTGCGCATTGAGCGAAAAAAAATTACCATAGGTAACTTTTTTTTTTGAATTGAATATTTTACTGAATTTTCAAATTATTTTTTCATAGTTTATTATATTCATGCATCAACAATCGAGTTCTAGAGAAAATCTTACAAAACGATTCTCATATTTTTAATTGCAATCGCGTAGGTTATTTTTTTCATTAGTAATCGTTTTTTAATCATAAAAAATAGTAGATGAAAAGTAAAAAAATGAAGGACACAATGATTAAATCGTAACATTCATTTTTATGTATGAATAGACCTTCATTTATTTATAGAAGAAAAAAAAGTGCGAAAAACAACATTATTTTTTTCTTTAGCGCACTTATATTCGTCGTATCTTTCGTTCTAGTCATTCATTTTTGCATCTATCTCAATATGGACGAGGTAAATCAACAACAGGGTAAAAAGAATACCAACGATACTAACCAAAACGATCAGTAAGTTTTGTATTCGTATAAATTTTTATCACTTTTTTTTCTTCAGAAGTACGGAGGCAACGAATAAATCAAACGATGCTTCCGGATCAAATAATAATTCTAGTGACAAAAATCCACCACCAAAATCAGGTCCGCAAAAACCTCAACATGCCGCTAAATCAGTGACATATGAATAAATCGACAAAACCGATTGGCAACTTTATTAAACAATTTTTAAACTAATTGGCTAATACACATTATATTTCTTCAAGCATGCTTTGTAGTGCATTTCATTATTGATTTTTATTTTCTTCGTGTAGATTAAAACCTTTTCATGCATCAATGTTTTAGAAAAAAAATGCAGCTCTCATAATAAATTATTCTACATGCAAATGAAAGACATAATATCTAACTTATATTATATTGGTCACATTTAATACTAGTTCGATATGATTTATGATTAATGGATTGTATTATAATTTTTGTCATGTTGAAGAATGAAAGAAACTTGATTATTTTATTGTATAACATAAATAATGAAGAGAAACGAATATTTTTTGTCAATTTTTCGTTTGTACGAAGCAGAAATATGTGACAGCAAGAAATGACAGATTTTCATCGCTTTATTTCAATTCTGTACCCAAATATAGAAGAAAAAATATATTATATTATGCTATGTCATTCATTCAGTATTTTGGTATTTGAGTTAGTTTTTAATGACAATCATTTAAGATTTTATCATCTGAAGTATGAATACGACATACATGGAAAAAATTTATCATATGAAGATAATCTGTTTTTTTAGTGTTGAAAAATTAAACAAAATTCATTAAATATTGATTAAATTTATTATATTCTATAAGCTTCACAATAAAAAAATATTTCTCGTCGTTTTAAATTACATATCAATATTTTCATAAAAGATCAAAACAATATTTTTTGTCAATACCTAATGAATAAATAAAAGTTCGTTCTTCGATCTGTTCTATTCGAAAAAGTCTTGCCAAAAATTTGAACTCATTACATCCATCACCATATTTTTCAAACTCAAGATGTCAAATACTCTGCGACATGTATATAAAATGCGTTCGATAAGGATAAATGCATTCTATACTATTCAAATTCAAGTAGTACACATACAGGTGAAGTATATGTAAAACTCAATCAAACAGAATCAAAATACTTGTAAATGTGTGCGCAAACTCAAATGAAAAATTATATTCATCATAAAGCTTCTATTGATTTCAAATAGTCATTAGTATATTGATTATGTTTATGATAAGTTGATTTCAACCAAAAACTATATTCGATAAACATCTTTATTCTCTCTTATGGTTTTTTTCTTTCGATATTAATGAATCTTTCTCACTGTAAACATTGCTCTTCAGAAGGGTTAGCAATTTAGACTAGAATTCTGTGTTACTTGAAGTTTTCACACCTGCATTTAAGTTGAGAATCCAACAAAGCGTAATCAAAACTTTAATCGAATCAAGCAAATCTAGTTTAATTCATTAAAATGTCATAAAGAATATGGTACTTGGTATTAGAACCTTTCTAAAAATTATTGTTCGTTCATCCAATATTCTTAAAAAAATACTCTTCTATTTTCACTATGCAAACTGCTGCATTAATGACTGTACATATACAGGTGAATGTCGAGTTGTGACCTGATACTTTATTCACGAATAGTTCTCTCAGAGAAACTACAAAAATCCTAGAAATGTTTTTACGGATGTTTATCCCTTGTTCATTTAGAATCAGTTCATTTGAATACTAAAGTGTAACAGGATATGTGAAGGAAAAAAGACAATCGCCCTATTTCGATCTGTAGTTTTTCCTCATAAATAGGTGCAATGATGTGTAGAATATCCTAAAAGTTTAGCATGCATTTAAAAAATTTCATATACTTCGCAGAAGATGCGAAAATGTCATTTTTATTTTAAGAAAGCATTATCTTCTGATTAGCACATCTGTTCGAACAGAAATGTTTAGGACATTCTAAGTATCATTGCTTTTTTTTTCTCTGTAGTACATCCTACTGCCGCTTCATATCTCAATAAAACCACACTGACTTAGCAAGCAATAAACATCAGTATTAACGTTCTTAAAATTTTTCCCTGTTTCGATAACATCTGCGTTTAGACAAAGTCTCAGGTCAAACTTTGATCATCACTTGAATATGTACTCTCACAATTGGTTATAGTTTGAATCATGAAAGAATTTGGCAAACAATAGAAGACGACTCTGTCATTCAAAAGAGAATACATGTAAATGAAAAGTGAAGATGATTCGTAACGATAGAGTGCATTTAAAGATTGAAATTCTTTGTCGAAGCAGATGATCTTAGTGAATATTGAAGACACAGATTCTTGTTTTTTTTTGTTTCATGAAAATGAAATTGATGAATACAATTGTTTCGGTTGGAGACATTAATAAGCATGAAGCTTTTCTTTCTTTTTGTCTAGGAGAGTTTGCTTTACGGTAAATTAATTTGGAATAATAAAGATTGTGTTTTGAAAAATATGTTATCTTTGATTTCTATGGTCTATATGCCATGTTATTTCAGAATGATGGCATCAACATCTTTAGATCTTGATTACTATTAAATACGAACTCTCAACCATTTGCGCTCATTCTACATTCAAAATGTAAATTAAAATGAAATCAAGATTCATAGAAATATAGAAATTTTTTCAACTGTTGAAATTCATTAGTAACTTTTTCTTGGGTACTAGATACTGTCACTAAAAACAATTACTTTGGATAAAGTGAATGAATCTCATTAAACTTGCATTTAATTCATCTAGGATTCAGACTTTATTTGAAAATGTAGAAATACTTATTATGTAGATAAAAGAAGACGTGGAGTGTTTGAAAATATCTCACTTTTTGTCGAATGATGAATGTAGATATCGTTTCAAAACTTCGGGTAATGGTAATTGATTAATTTTTTTGGAATCAAATTCAAGTTGTGCACGAATGATTCGTTTTGCAATGAATTTCAATGACATTGTCAATTTATCTGTTCGTCGATATGAATATTTTTCAATCATATCAATCACGGTTTTCCAATAGTCATCTCTATTTCGAAAGTAGTGCGATTGAGCTGAAAAATTTCTAGGATTAGAAAATGAATCAGCATTAGTTTGATCGATTTTATCTACGACACGTTCAATCCATTTAGCAAGATTCATTGTTGGAACCCAGTTTTCACATTTTTCACAACAATGAGCTACCAATTCTTTGCCACAATATTGAATCTGTGGATGATAAATCTGTGTTAGAAATATTACTTCTGGCATTCGAAATGGATATTCATAAGGTAGTCGAAGTTGTATTTTGAATGAACCATATTTATATGGAAAAGCTCGAGGTAATATGTATCCATATATTAGGAATGGTTTACTCGAATCGTCATTATGGTAGCCAGAAGTTTCATAATGGAAGTATGATTTCACTTCCGGATCAGTAATCAATCGCCGCAGTTCCGATTGTATTCGACGGTTTACAGATGGTGAGATTGCCATTATAAAAACATCACATAAAAGCAACTAAAATGATTTATGCTTATTTGATCTAGAAGATCACAAGAAGCAGAATGATTCAATTAAACTACGTAATTCTATTTGAAATCGTACATAGTTATAAAGCTTTACTTTAATGTATAGTTATAAAAAAATCAGCTTAGTTGGATGTAGACAAAAAAGAAACCAAATTATTCACCCTGTCTGTTCAACGTTCGGTAGAAATCGAAAAGCACATATTAAATAGCACGAGAAAATTTAGTTCCTATGAATACTTGTATTCGCTTACTCTGATTGACATCGTAAGAAAAAGAAAATATTAACTTTTCTTTTGCAGTTTGTTGGCTTTTTCCGCTGTACTACTATGTACAATGTGCGACATGTGCAATAATCAGAAGAAGACGGCTTTAGATGTGACACTATAAAAATTTATTCGTTCTTTCTTTACTAAAGAAATTGACATAATTCTCTATCAACATTCACAATGAATCATACTTTATTCTGGTTTCCATGCAAATATAACTTTGTTATGTTGTTGGTTAGAGATCGAATCGAATTGTATTTCTTTATTAGACCATCATATTGCCTAAGTCGGCTATGGCGAGTGCTGCTAAACTCAAGTTCATTATATTGAATCACTAACTGTTTCGCTTAACGAATCTCACAATGTGCATAAGCGTTAACGTTGCCTGTCGTCTACGAATCGAACGTCAATATCAAGATAGAAATTTGTATTTTTACGATACAGATAATTAGAAAGTATCATCGATCTATACTTGAGACTTGATTAGTATTATTCTAAAGATTGTTATACAATGTTTGGGTTACGTTCGGCAAGCATCCACTGGCAAGTGACCAATACGAAATCGAATCATGTATGTCGAAGAATGCTAAACTTCATGCATCGATCATTTTTATGGATAGATTTGGATTCATTTTTCATCATCGTCAGATATCTCGAAATAAACATCAATCAATGAAGTGCAATTGATACTGGGTTATGACTAAATCTCATTATTTCATGCGTGTCTAAATGCTTCTTCACATATATTTTCTGATTTAGTAATTCGAAAAAGAAAAGTGAAGAAACAATGCAACAATATACAATTAGACATTTGACGATTGTGAATATTCTCCAAAAGAGAGTTTCATAACGACGATGACGTTTTCAACTGAACGAAAAAATTCAATCACTTAATGATTATACATGGGAATGAACATTTTTTCTCATCACTCGCTTTTGATGATAGTTGACGATACACCTCTTGAAAATACATGAAATTAGGACAGGATTTATGAGTTCCAATTCGAGAAACATCAAGATTAATTATCATTTGCTTAAGAGTGTGAATGTGTCAGTGAAAAGAAGATATACATTCACATTTATACTTGCATTATAACTAATTCTACTGACTTTCATGTTCAACTCAATACAGATTCGTTGAATCAAAATATCTCTACTTACTCTATGGATCATCGAACTTGTTCTCTCAATTATTTTCTAGAATAATTTATGTCAGTTTTGTTAGTGTTACCAGTAGCTGTGCAGGGTGTGGGTAAGTGTGAGTCTTCTCTTCACTCTAGCTGTCATCCATACCCCACATTCAGATCCATACTTTAACATTGCAATGCGCAAACAAACGCTTCGCTCCTTTGCACTGAAATGTTGACAAAAAAAAAAACAACGAAAAAAGAAAATAATAGTTGTACTTATAATAAATAAAAAAAGAAATTTTGTGTCCTTTTCTTGTCTTTTATGTTGACAATGGACTAAAAACCAATCTGAAACATTCACAAATTTTTTTTTTGAAATACATAGGGGGATCAAAAAGTTCTGAGAATTTAAAAAAGGAGTGTGTCGGATTTGGTGATCTATTTAGAATTAAAAAAACAAAACATGCCATGTTGTAGAGCAAGTCGAGGTGCGTCGAATAGTATATGACAAATCTTGTTCTCATAAGATTTCGATGAAACCAGACTGGATTTACTGGTAGGCGACCATCGAGTGAAAGCACTGACCATTGTGGGTCTTGGTATCCGTCGAAAGTGTTTGTAAAAATAATTTTCCTGTATACAGTTTTATAGCGCTTTTCACGGACTACAAGCTAATATACTCAGCATCTCCGATCGTACTGTTTTTGATAGGGGAAAATGCAACTTTTCAATGATCTACCATCATTTTCCACGAGTAGTGCCGATTGATGAGTCTCTGAATCCATGGGCGTCTACCAGTGAATCCAGTCTGATTCCCTCGAAATCTCATGAAAACAAAATTTGTGATATATAATTGGACACGCCTCGACTTGTTCCACAACATGGTGTGTTTGGTTTTTTAATTCTGGATAGGTTACCAAACCCAGCATGATTCTTTTTAAAATTCTCAGAACGTGATTCCTCTAGTAAATTCAAAAAATTAAAAAATAATCCATGAACTTTTACTGTAGTGTCGAAAATTGAGTGATTTTACAAAATTCAAGGAAGCGATCACAATTATGACAATTTTTTTAGTTCTCTTTTCAATATATATGTTCTACTCGTATTGAAAAGATGAATAATTATATAAATAGGATAGAATCAAAGTTCTTTTTCAAACAGTTACTGCTGTTTTTCTCGTTGTACTAATTACCAAGCACGTGTGGTTTTCTACGATGTTGTCAATAACAACAGGTAAGAGTTGGTCTTTATATCACTATGGTGAACTGTGAATATTGATTGTGTTTTGTCTCTTATTGGGATACCTGTTTCAAACAGGAATTCGAGCTATGACCAATGATTTTTAAAAGTTCCTCATTGACGAAATCGAGAAACTTGTTCCTCGCATCAAATTCAAAAATTGGATGATTGATATAATTTCTTAATGTTCTAACATATTCTTTCAATATTTTGATTGACCAAAAAGAACTAGTCATCTGACATCTGTTCAATACTATTAGGGTAGTTGTTTGATTTTTGTTCAAGAAAAATCAAAGTATTAATGAAATCTAATCTAGAAAATAGGATGATGACATTAAATTTATTATACAAGTCAAGTGTGATTTTTTTTCTTTTCGCTGTTAGTGGAATCTTTCAAAAAGAAAACTTTTTTTTCTTACCATATATATATATCTTCTTCTGTCAATCAAGATAATCGATTCATTTTAAAACCAAATTGATACTGTTTCAAAAAAAGATCAAAACATTATCAACATTGATAAAAATAAGAAGAAATTCAATGTGCGTATATGGTGGTCGTGAAATTTTAAGGAAGTAGTCTAGCCAAACCAGAAGATATCAGAAATTTTTTTTATTGCACTATATTATTCACGTGGATGATGTCAAATGACGACTGTTGGGAATATTTTGTTCGTTCTTCAAGCAGGGGAAGTGAGTAATGCAACCTTGTTGCGATATACATGACATTGTATATATCGATATATTATAAATATGTATGTATATTATACTAGACAAACATTGTAAAGGTAGAAGATATTTCAATTGGTTAGAAGTTCATTGTATGATCTACAATTCATTTGGCTAATATATTCGCTTGCTGTTGTTCTCGGACATCGATTATCTTTCTCATTGTAAATAATGAAGTTCCTCGTGTTGTATGTTCTATTGGCTACCACTATTACTAGTAAGTCATCAAAAATGAAATGAAGCTATGACAACAGGGCGAACATCTTAAACGTATTCTTAGACAAAACAGCAGCTTTATACTTTTCAGTCATTTTCGATGATTTTAGCTAATTATAGAAACAATATGCAGAACACACATGTTTGTGTGAACGCGCATTTATTTGGAAAATTTCTCTTAAAAAATTTTTTTTTGCTTGGTTCTATACTACTAAATTATGAGTTCACTTAAACTTTCTGTTTTCGTCCCAATCGTTACTCTGATTTGACAGAAAGATATTCTGACCACTGCAAGTCACAATAACTATTTAGTATATTTGGCACCTCTGATCTGTTGCCCAGTAGAATATGTCACTTATGAACATTAAGAACTTATTAGCGTATGTTTCGAAAAACTATGAAAAAAATATCAAATCAATTGCCTATGAAAGTAAGCTTATTGCGGCTGCACATGGCCCTATAAAAGACTTTGAATGCTTTTGAAAACTTTCCCTTTGCTTTAGAGGAAAATTATTGAACAGATTCCCCGATCCAGTATCATATGTACTATCGAAAATAGAAAAATGACTTTCCACCTTTGATCTCTATTTATTGATCATATCGATTAAGAATATGTATTTGATATGCTACAAAATGATAAAATACGTAGGTCAAAACTATTTGAACTACACGGGGAAATAACTGAAAATAAAATAAAACGAGCATGTAAAATTCATTGTGAATTAGATTTTAAACCTAAACATAGGAGAGAAAAAAATTACGAGCAGAAACAAACTTGTTTGTTTACCGTTCAAGTTTTATCAAGTTCGTTTATGTCACATTTCTATTGCAGCATCTGAACAGGTTACAACATATGCGCGTCCTATGAATCATGTTGGTATATCCGTGACTGACATTGATGCTGTATTGGCTTGGTATCGTGACGTCCTTGGTTTTACAGTACTTGTCGCTCCAGTCGAGATTGTTGTCAACAATTCCACCTCGATGGGAAGTCTTCTCTCTCAGATGTATCCACCAGAAATGAAACGCGTTAAAATGGCTCACATTACTTCAGGCAATGGTGTTGGCTTGGAGCTTTTTCAATTTATTGATCCACCAACACGACGTCCGAACACGACCAGTTTTGAATATTCTCGTGCCGGATTATTTCACATTTGCGTGACAGATCCTGAACCTGAAATTTTGATTCGTAGAATTGTAGCCACAGGTGGCAAACAGCTAAGCCCTGTTTTAACAGTATTTTCTGGTGAGATCTATCAGGCAGTCTACTGTCTCGATCCATTTGGAAACGTTGTCGAAATTATGACTACTTCTTACGAGCGCTAGATGAGTAATCGAGACTCTAATATGACAAGTCAAGTTGTTCGTCCCACAATCACGTCTCGTTCATCAAAATCACAACACCTATTACCCCTTAGTTTACCATATTATATTTTTGTAGTCATTTTGTTCATTCAGTCGTAAGCGGCGGCTTATGATCTAACAGAAGATTATTATCAGGGTCCATAATCTCGATATTTTTTAATCTTTTTATTATTGATGTGATACAGAGCTCGCGAGTTCAAACATGTATCGATTTCATTTTCTATTTATTTTTTTTTGTAAACTTCAGATATTATTTGTTGCATGTGGTATATGTCTTTCTATGATACTGTAAGAATGTCATGTGGAACATTTTCTTTTTTGTTTCTTAATATGTGCTAATAAACAGGCGAGTAAACATCAGTAGATTTGTCCGTTTCACTGTATTTACTAAGTGTTTGATATATTCAAATGAGTCACCTTCGTGTAAGTCTATCATATCTTCTGGTTGTATATGGTACCAACTATTTGGTTCATATACTCTACTAATTACATCCTAGCCGAATCCGTTCATAATTTCATCAGAGATAGAAATTCAAAAACAAGAAACAATAACCATATCATATCCCAAGGTACAAATTAAATGAAACGGTGAAGAAAATTTTCAAGAAAATCGTCGTGATGTATAAATCGCGATGCTATAAGTGTATGTAGCTGAACGGAAACTGTATTCCGTCAAAGTAAGAGGAAGCGAAAATCTTTGCAGTCGGTACACCTTGATGCTAAATGTTATTTCTTATGAAGACTTGAGAAAAGAATTTGTTGGTAAAGAGCGATAAAGACAGATATAGAACATACGGAAAGCTCCCTTAAATACTAAGAGAGGTCGATTGAATATGAATACAATAAGCTCATAAAGTACCTATCGATTGCTGTCCAGTCACATGTTGTTTTTCAGTTCCCTCACGGAACTTGCTGTGGTCTTAATCGACTTGTCATAACATCCTGAAATGGATTACTGACCACCTAACTAGGCATTCGTGATGCACTCACCTGCCTAAATGACGTCTGAAGCCACTTACGTCTGAATCCAAATTTTGAATCTCCAACAAAATGTAGAGCGTATACCTCTACTACAAACCTCTTGAGTGTAAAATTAAGATCAATGAAATCTTCTTATTTTGGCATTTGTTTTCAACTAGGTAATCAAGTGACATGGTAACCAAATGATTAGGTAATGAACTGATTACTTAAAGTAAAATATTATATATAGAATTTATCATATTTGATTGAGACTTGTGTTCGATGATGAATTCATTCAGCGATGTTGAAATAGACGAAAATGCACTGATTCGAAGCAACAGTCAATTGTTCTGATTAAAGTAAATAGAAAGAATTTGCATTCTTAATCATTTTTCAACTGTTCAAATTACTGAAGAAATAAAACTCTGAAGATTTATCACAGACGGCTTGGTCCTCAAAACTGTTCTATTGGTCGAATCATTGTATAGTCAAATGATAGATAAAATTGTATTGTCAGAATACGAAATCTGTACTTGGAAAGGAAAAAATGTTGAAAAGAAAAGGCAACCCATTTGTTGTTATCGGAAATCTGATTAGATGAATACTAAAGAAAAATTTATCAAGCTCCGTTAAATGTTCATACTGTCAATTATTTTCTTCCTTTTTTTTGTGTTTTAATTGATTGATGATCATTGCAAGCCATATTAGCATCTTTAAACGGAATCGATAGAGAAACCTTTGAGTTATTTCTCTCCTTCGTTCATTGCTTATCAATGGTTCTGTTTATATTTGTGTTTCATTTTAATCAAAAACTCAAGATTAATTTATTGACCAACGAAGCAACAGTGCTACACAGTGCTGCAAATAGTACACGAAGTTCTTTATATCCAAAATTGAACAAATCAATGAGACTCTTTGAATTTTAGCGAAGAATTCCAAAAGTGATTGTTCAATGATACAATGCATTGGATTTCATTGAAATTCAATCAAATGATTCTTACAGTGTTCTTCTTTATTAGAGTTGCGTTAATAATTGTTCGTCGTGCAGAAGAATGTTATCTTCGATTTCTCTGTCAGTGAAATAGATTGATTATCGACGAGACATGTCAACATCGAATCTCTTCATTTTTGATGAAATTCAAAATTGTTTTCTTTTTTTATTTCTTTGGATTAAATGAAGTCCTTGCCTATTTGATACCTTCTCAATTGATAATTGGAGTTTACCAAATACTAATTGTCCATCAATGACAATGATTCATTTTGAAAATTATTCATACATTAATCTGTTTCTCTTTCTTTCAATCACATTCGACAAAAAGTTTCTTAGAAAGTCTTTCTTACAAACTTTTATAGAAATATTCATTTAGAAAAATCAAAATTGATCTATTTAAATGTTTGGTGAAAACTATCAGAAGCAACAAATTTTTAAGCGTCACTTACAACATCTGTGAAATCTTTTTGTGATTTATCAAGCCGCATGTTTATTTATTTGAATTCATTTATTCGATCGATCTCAGACTTTTGTAAAAATCGTATATAGTAACCATGTCATTGCAGTAGTTTTGACATGAAATGATTGTTGAGTATCCTATGCTATTCACTTTTTATTAGATGGCAATCCTTTGTTTTATTCCATATAATTGTGATATGAGTAACAAGTCACTGCCAGTTAAATCACAAATATCTTGATTTGAGCGATAAAAAAACAATATGAAGTACTTATTTCTTTGTAATAGATTTGCGCTCGTCACAGAAAAATATTTTAATTTCAAGATAACTCTTATCTAAGAGTGGACGAATTTTTTAGCTTATTCTCATCTCTATGGTGCATAATACTGATTAAAAATATGAACGTAGGAATGAATTTTGTGTCGAATTCCAAAATTGATTGAAACGCCATAACCAATTGAAACGAATCCTCTTGAAATAAATCATAATAGGAAACCATTCTTGATGAACACTCATGAGCTACAAATACCATAGTCAAAACATATTTGTATCTATTTCGTAATTTTTAGAATTGTACGTGTTCACGCTTTCGATTACAAATTGAAGTGCATCTTTTTTCGAAATAGAATATGATACGAAAAATAGAAGATAAGAAATTATTATTTCGAAATATCATTTGTTTGATTTCTCAATGATAATTCATGAAGAAAGCAACATGTTCTGTCTTGGCGTATTGTGCGGTGTCTTGTGCAATGAATGTAATTTAAATTTAAATTACGACATATCCTCAGATTTTCCTTTTAGTCTAGTCATGGGAAAAAAAAGAATTGACAGTGTAAATTGCACATTTTCGTATTTCTTATCAGCGATTCATCGTGTACTGTCATGACAGGTGTTTGTTTCGATACAGTTACCGATCGTGTCTTGTATGTGACAATACATAAAAGCAAAATGTAAACTTCATGATCAAGTTATTCTTGTACAATAGTGATACCTTATCTGGAGAGTGTTACTGCGAGGAAAGGTAGTTGCAAGTTGAAAACTAGCATTCAATTTTCGCGGCACTGGATCAGTTGCCGCAATTTTTGCTGTTTCTTTGTAAGTGTTCTATCAAATCAATCAGAAAAGACATTATCACAGGATTTGGATGTGAGAGCTTGTAATGTCTTTTTATTATGAATATCTGTCTTATCTGTATTATAGTACAAGAATGTCAGATTATTTTCATGATAAAGAGAAATCTTCAATGAAGGAAATCAATCTCGAACGACTGACAAGTATCTTGGAACGTTGTCGGCTTTTTTTGCAATGACATTTTTTTTGGGAATATTAAAGACTACTTCAAAAAACGATTCAAAATATAAGTAAAGATCTTTGTTTTTCAGAATATCAAACAACTTCAAAATGTTGTCAGCCATTCTGCTATGAAAAAACTAGTTTTTTTAAATTTATTGTACATTGAAAGAGAGGCCAAGCACAAATGCTCGAACCACTACCCAAAATGTTCTATTCTCGCTAATTTTAGTGCTGTTCATCTACAATAACAGAGCTTTCATCGAGGCTTCTTTGATTTTTTTGTGAGTGTTGGGTGAGCGTGACACTTCACTTCAAACAAATACATCTTTCGGGTATCAACCATCCCACGCTAATCTATAGCTGGTTCGTGTCGATAGTGTTTTACTTTTTAGTATTTCCGAACTGATTACTTGGAGTCTTATCTTTTGTAAGTAGCGATATTCGACGGCTTATAACACAACTCCGTCGTCTGCTCTAGAGCAGAACTTTCTATCGCTTCATACTATTTTCCATTCATCTTCGAGTAAGACTACTAAAATTATAAATAAATATATCCTGGCTAGACTCGTTTGAACGGTACTTTCATGTTTAGTACACAAGCATCTTCCATTTCAATTTTGCATTAGCTCATCAATCTATGTGTTTATTAATGTTTTTTTTTCCACTTCTTCCTACTCAATACTTCGTGTTTTATTTGAATAATAAATTTATTTCAGTGAAGAAATGAGGACCTATTGATGGTAATAATTCGCTTCGTGTCATTAATAAAATTTCTTCATATGGCCCAATGAAAACCGAATGAGATGAAGCATGTTTTTTCGCATTGTTTTCAAAACGAGTATTGAGTTTTGAAATTTTTGCTTCATTCTTTCTCCTTGAAATGTAAACAGTCTGACATAATTAATTAATACAACATGTAATGCATTCATTGCAGATTCTTTGTATGATGAGAGAGTGGTGGAAAAACGGTCAGCACAGTCTCCTATTCTTCGATGTTGACAAGGTTTCTTTATTTTTATTGCTTTACAATAAGAAACACTAATGTAAACACTCGTCTAATAAAAATGTCCCAAAGAATAGAGAACACTTCAATTTCAGTCAATCTCTTTTGTCATACCAAAGCAAACTTACACTTTAATCAATATAATAAATATGGTTCGAACTATTCATGTGGTCTGTGTTCCAAGAAAGGCTTTATTTATGAAACAATCTCAGGTACTTATAGGCTTAGATATACTATCGAAGTGTTAAGATGGTTTATCTTTCATTGAACGAATCACAGAAACTTATTATATCTTTCATAGGTAAAGCCTCAACATACGAAGAAAAAGCAGGAGAATCATCATGTCTCTACCTGAATGAGTCCATCGCAAGTGGTAACACCTTCCATCGACGATCATTCTTCATGTGCAACGCCATCAAATATGAATCGCAGCAACCCATCATTCAAGAAGTTGGACAAGTGAGTAATTATGATAAAATCAATCTCTATTCATGAATCGATGTACTATGTGAAACTATTTCTAAGCTCTATTGTTATAGGATGATGAAGAAAGGTACTGGCAAGACTAAAATGAATTGTCGTCCATTGTTGACTCTCGCTCTTTCGATCATTATAATGTTGGTGTTAGCAGTCATAGCAACTGCCGTATTTGGAATCGTGACTTTATTGATAAAGCAAACAGTAACTACGAGTACTGGTTTAAGTAAGGAGAATTAGGCAGTCGAAAGCTAGAGCATATTGAATTCAAAAATTGAATCATTTTTTTCCGAAATTCGTTTACTTGTTTTTTCTTTCTGGTGCGTCAGGCAATCATTACCTCAACGAAAAGAAATTTTCGATGAGCCAATACTAATGCGAACATCTTTGATTTTGGAAGAAAACTATGTCTTTAAGTAGAATTCTCATTGAAATTCAATCGATATTTCGAAAACTTGATTCATGAATGTTGCAATTTGGTTTCTATGAAAGCTGCTTTACACAGTCAAAATTCGTTAGAAATGATTTGAATCACATAACCATTCACTCTGTGCGCATTATGCGAAGAGTTTCGAATAGTATAATTTTTCTATGGCTGATTTTTCACAACAACCTTCATGACATGAAATTCTCATTCTTAATTATTCAAAATTTGAATAATTAAGAAATCAAACTTTGTTGCCTTTATGCTTTTTGTTTTTCCTTGTATTCGAATCATAAAAATTATAAATGCATTAGGATCTATAAACACTACTACAATGACTACAGTGGCAAGTACCATAACTACTTCAAGTATGTTTGACTGGCCTCACAGTTCTTTTTTCTGATATCGTTTCAATTTTTCTATTTAGCCACAAGCACAACAACTACGAGTATGTTTGATTGGTATTCATAATTCTCTTTCCTCACATCGGAGGCGCAGGCATCAGTGAGAGGTGTGGGTATAGTGTACGTGTGATTTGGGCTCTAGGATGTGGGTGAGTGTGAGAGTAGGGTTGCGCACCTCTTCTTAACTCATACTTACATCCACACTCATCCTCAGAATAATTGTTTCCTTTGCTGAGCAGAGATGAAACAATTCATAGATCATTGTGTCAAAAAGTAACCTTTTATCGTCATGAGAACGTAGATCTCTGTCTATTTTTTCATTGTGAAATACCTTTTGAGGAATAGTCCTATATCTTCTGGACTATGTTAACATATCCGATATGATCATTTATCTATTCTTATTTCACATATATCTTATTATGTTTCCGCGATGCACAACTTTTATTTGATTTATCTTTTATTTTTATGCTTATATTCGTTTTACAGGCTTAACATCAATCCTTTCCACTAATGATACTATCCATCCCATATATAATACAATGGCTGGCAGCAATAGCACCGCATCTACAAGTGGTTCTGGTATTGGACAATATCCTTCGACACAGGGCGCCCAAAATATATGCAATGCTAACCTAACCGATAAATATCTAAATTTTGGTCCATGTACTAATTCGAATAATGCGACTAACTGTGGCTTGAACACAGGTTTCTATGTTACGCCACACCAAGGTGCAACATTGATCATAAGTATACAAATTTGTACCGGTGACGATAATCCACCACGGGATCCCATAACAATAATAATTGAAGGAAGTAACAGCTCTGGAGCATTTCTCCCTATTGGTTCCAGTTGGACTTTGATTTATAATGGAACAAGTGGTCTTGATGTTGATCCAGGTAGAAACACTTGTGGAACACGACTGTCCATTTCGAACTCGATTCAATATACTAGCTATCGATTTCTTGTCACTAGCAAACGTAGTTTTCAGAACTCGGTCCAGTACTCTGAAGTATTGCTTTACAAATAGCATCATCATTTCAATGTTACGCATTTTATTAATTACAGTTTTCAATACGGACACATGTTAAAATATAGTTTTTGTTTTATTGTGTCTCCTTATAAATCGAAAAAAGTGTGTCAATTCGAATAAAACAATTTTTTCATTATAGACGTCATTTTTAGCTGAATATGCCAGGTTAGTATTGGGTAACAATGAATAAATAAGCGCGACAAAAATCAGGATTTCATTTGTAAAGAAATTAGGCAGCTGATTCAAGCCATGAATGGCTCGAAAAGAACTACAATATTCTTGTTTTTCAATATTCTTCTATTCTTCAGACTTCATCGAATTAATTGCTTATGCAATTTTCTATAAGGTTATATGAAACTATTTTTTTTGTAATGTACCAATAGAAAAATCCGTACGATATTTTGAAAATCATGAAAATCTTGAAGCTATAAAGTTGTATAAAACTTTTGGTTTTTGAATAATGCTAAAATAGTCAGACGGGTATCCGAAAAAATTTCCCAACACATTTCTCGATCACATATATAGCCATGAAAAACATTGAATATATGTGTGGACAAAATGACTCATTAAGTAAAGAGCATAGCACGAATAAATAAATCAAATAGTATGAGAAAGACTGCAACCAGTCTAATTTATATGAGAAGGACATGAACAAATTTTTTTTGTTAAACAATCAATAGAACTTTTACTAACAAACATTTATTTTGTAGCGTTTATTTTTAAATTTGACTTCTTTAGTTTATTCAATAGGCTCCAATGATTTTTAATTACTAATATGTTAAAATAATTTACATATACATATTCATGTGAGTAAAATTTGTCAACTGTATCTAATTGACTGAATAGAGAATGTGACTGCGATAAAAAGAAAACCATCATGCACACGGCACACACTCAAATTTCGAAGGTTAGTTTGTTTCGAACAGTATTTTTAAATTGAAAAATCAATCGAATGAATTAGTTGAATATGAGAATGATGTTGAAATAATTTAAGATTATGGTTTAATGATAGATAGTTCATTTTTTTGTAGTAGTAATATGACAGTTGTTTACATTTTTGAGTGCCATTGATAATGAACTTTTCTGTTGTTATTTTTTTTATTTAATATATCATACAAATTGGAGAATTTTCGAAAAATAAGTTTTATATAGCTTCATATTCTTCATTGTCAGAAATAAGAAAAAATAAAATCAGTTTATAATGAGTGCAAGAAGAGAGAAGGTTTATTATTTAGCACAAGTCCTTCTCACTTCTGTTCTCATTCGAAACAAACTTATGTAAGATATATATGCAACTGAGCCTACTCAGTTACCTTCAATTTTCATTTTACTTCAAACAATCCAAATGTATTCATATCGAAAGAAAAGCTTTGAAATCAATACACGATACAATATTATTTCAAAAGGTTATTATTTTTTTTCTATCAATTTATTGTTAATACCTCCTTTTTTTCCAATCGAACAGAGGACGATACCATGCATGTAACTATTGATTTTGCTGTAAAACTATCTCTCAAGTAATCATCCTTCTTCAAATAAACGTGGGATGGTAAATATGAAATATTAAATCAGATATAAAATATGAGCGCTTTCAGTTTGAAAAAAAGTATTTTTTTTTTATTCATTGGCAGAGATAAGTAGATATATTTCGTTATGGACATGTTAAAATTTGTTGATGTTTTTCTTCTTACAGTTAAGAGAAAGAATGTTTAAAGTGACATTTCTTTTGTTCGTTACCTTCTTAAATCTGTCAAGCGCAAGTAAGAAAACATTTTCATGATCTTGATACTTTATTCTTAATCTTTATTTTCACTAACTAATGTGAAACAGTTAGAAATGATTTCAACTCAAAATAACGAAGTATTTCTCATATTTAAACATTGTCTATTTTTGTTGTGTTGTCATAGGAGATTGTAGTGATCTATATGGACAATGTGATGGAATCAACTGGACAGGTCCTAAACAATGTTGTGGTGAATCAAAATGTATTTTTCAGAACAATTATTATTCACAATGCCTTCCATCATCTGGAGGATCAGGATCTTCTAGCAATACACCTCATCCAGAAACAACACCATCACCATCGAATACTGGTCGAAAAAATGGTGTAACAACTCGTTATTGGGATTGTTGTAAAGCAAGTTGTGGTTGGGCAGGTAAAGCATCTGTTACAAATCCAGTAAAAACATGTGTACGAAATGGTATTACACAAGTCGATGTTAATGCTCAATCAGGTTGTAATGGTGGTAGTGCCTATATGTGTAATAATCAACAACCATGGAATGTTAGTTCTACTCTTTCATATGGTTATGCTGCTGCATATATAACTGTACGATATTGTTTGTTTTGTTAATGGTATATGAATTTATGATTTGTAAAATAGGGTCAAAGAGAATCAGATTGGTGTTGTGCTTGTTATTCATTAATATTTACAACAGGTTCTGTTGCTGGCAAAGAATTAATTGTACAAGTAACAAATACAGGTGGTGATCTTGGTGAAAATCATTTTGATCTTCAAATGCCTGGTGGTGGAGTAGGTATTTTCGATGGATGTTCAAGTCAATTTCCTGACGTAAGTAAACCTTTATGGGGTCAACAATATGGTGGTATTAGTCAACGATCACAATGTAACAATTTACCAGCCGTTTTACGATCTGGTTGCTTTTGGAGATTTGATTGGTTTCAGAATGCTGATAATCCAAAAATGACTTTCAAAGAAGTTCCATGTCCAGCTGCTCTTACAGCAAATACACAATGTGTTCGAAGATAGAATACAACAAAAAAACAACGAATATGATTAAACGTGAAAGATGTTTATTGTTTCTTTCATTTTTATTTTTATTTTGCGCGATTTTTCTCGTGAAATTTGAATAAAACAAGTAAAAGATACTTCATTTTTAGTAGCATCAAACTTAAAAGTTAAATTCAAGTATTGAATTCTTCAACAAACAAAAGAGATGTCCTATGTACGTGTTTTCGTGATAATGAGAGACAATTTATACCAACAAAATTTATCACTCCTTAGAGCAAATCCTACGAGAAATTATACAAGATACTAATTGAATTGTTAAATTTATATAAAACAAAAACAAACAATGATACTAGATCAAATAAAAAAAAGTATTAACAATTATTTATGAGTACAAAACAAAAAAGAAATATACACATCTGATTGATTTTTTTTCAAAATTTGGTTATGATCTCTTGCTCAACAGTTACCGTTGGTTTTTTTCTTAATTCTCGTATATATTTCCACCATAGTTGAATTAGATGACATGACATCAATATGACAAGTGCCAATATAATCAACCATGCCTAATATTAAAGAAAATAATAATTCTATGAAATAATTATAAATGACATAATAAAAAATAACTTACTCTCCATGAACGAGATATATCATCTGTTAATTCGACTAAACCATATTGAACAGTGGCAATAACACCGACTGAAGTCCACATAACACCAGTTAATGTACCAATATATTCTGATGGAAAACTAAACACAGAGGCAAATAAATATTTATAAGAAGGAAAAAGAAACTTCAACAAATTTTCCTAACATAGAGTTTTTAACAAATCTATAAAACTCTTTTTTTTTTTCGTTTCTTCCTAAGTAAGACTTACAATGTTGCTACGACTGCTTGACTTCCACCGACAATTGTAGCTCGTGCAAAACAATTGATTACTAATGCTGGAATAATCATACTCGTTTGTGCAAACATACATACAATACATGCAACAATATTTATAAGCCATGATACAGTTTGCATTACTGATATATTAAATAATTTTTGTTTCTTACCTAAATAATAAAAATTTTAAAGTCAATATTACAAAAATTAAAAATTTACTTTTATCAGCTTTAAATCCAAGTAGAAAACCATTAACTGGACAAATAAGAATAGCAGAAATAGTGGATAAATTAAATGCAAATGTATATTTATTAGCTAAAATATAGAAAATAATTATGGAATGAAAGATTTTTTTTTGTGATGAATCGTGCTGTTCTTTTTTTCTTTTTATTACATAAATATTTATCATATTATGAAAAGTCTATTCCAATTAAAAAGATATTAATTACTTACTCAATATAGTATCTTGTTTTGTGATATAATATACCCATGGATACCATGTTACAGCAAGAAATATTCCTGGTAATAATAGAATACTTAAAAATAATACCACCAACACATATAATGGACTTGTTAAATGATGCCAAACACCTTTTCGTTTCAAAATTCGTGTATACCATTTCATTTTATCTATTTCATTGTTGTTTGATGAAGAATTTTCATCTAAACAAAAAAGCAATACATGAATATGATAGAAATAATTATTTTTATTCAATTGACTTACTAGTAGTGTTACTTGAAGGAATCTTTTTTTTCTCTAATTTTGTATCAAATTGATAGGGTAAATTAAGAATAGGAAATCTCCAATCCAGAAATATGAATGAACTAATTAACATGAGTATACCAAATGACATCCAAATGTAAGACAGTTGTTGTAATGTGATTTTTCCTGCATCAATTAAAACCTAAAAGAAAAAACAACGTAAATTGCACTTTTCTATGGATTAGAAAAAAATGGTTTTATTGTAATCCTTTTGGGATTAAACTGTAAAACATGATGATTTGGATGTGAATGAAGAGAAACGAGACATTCATATTCGAACGAAAAAAGTCCACTCTTTGACTTAATTCATTTTTTTCTCTTGCTATACAATATAATAACTATGGTGAGAAATCTACTTTCAAACAGTCCTGTATATAAGAAGCGGAACTCCCGCAGTGACTACTTTCATAATGACTTTCACAAACAATTTACTAGTGACATACTTGAAATATCGAATACCACATTGTAGCTGATGTACAAGCTCCAGCAAATAATGCTGCAACGAATGCTCTTGATTTTGAAAAATAATCACTTGATGTATAAGCTGTCAATAACAACATAATACCGGCTAGTGATGAAAAACTTGTATGAGCATATAAAAATGCATCTCGTCCTCAAAAATAAAAATAAACAATATTGACTATCAATCATAATTATATCTTCACACTTACCAGGTGCAACTAGTGCTAAAGCTAACCATCCGATAAGATGAAAAATTCTAAAAACAAGATTGTAAAAAACGAAAATAGAAAAAAAGGCGTAGTTACATAGCAATTAATTTAACAAATCGACATCCAAATCGATCAATCAATGGACCAATAATTAATGATGGAATTTCAAATAAAATAATACCCAATGTTAATGCATTCTAATTGACAAATAGACGAAATATATGAATGATTGGATATTTAAACGTACCTGATATTGTCGTATTTGATGTCCTTCACAAGATAAAGCTCCATTTTCGGTTTGTGTTCCATTGACAAACGAAGATGAACAATTATTTTGATTACCATAAATTCCATATTGAGTTAAAATTTTAAATAAAGCTGGAAATCCAAATATTGTACCACCAATTAAATTGACTTCAATTACAAGCCATATCAAACCAAACCATTTTCGAACTGAATGATGAGCTTGTTTTTCCTGAGTATTTATTTTAACAAGAATAGTCATATTGATAAGAAACTAAATAAAACAGAATTCGATTCAGTATATTGAATAGAGGAAGAAGAAGGAAAAAAATATCTCAGATCGAACTTTGAATATTCTGAAAAGGTATCTTGTCAACCGTGTTTATTTCAATTTAATTTAAAAAAGAGTCAATAAGTCATTTTAGATAATGAAATTACTTTGCAATTGCAAGTTGGAATGATGTTGAATGTTGCTTTTCGTCATAGATTTTTTTCAAATATATATATGCAAACAAGTTCCTCGTTCATGATTGGATTCTTCCAATTACTACGTGATCTGTCTCATCATTAACTTGCGTAGAAACGTGACTCACGTGTTCCTTTTTACGATAAATTATTAATAGCGGAGGTGTATCGATACAGTCAAAAGCAGAAGAAGAAATATACCTTTTTGATGACGACATATCATGATTATTTCTGTACTGACACACACAGTACCATCATAGGACTAATGGCTTGTGACTATTTTCAAAAAAGTCATGATATTTCCGACTTCCGTTTAATGTCCTACGCAAGCGAATTGGTCATTATGATTACTCAATGCAAAAAAAATTTCTATAAAAGCATGTTGAAAAACAGATTTTCTTTATCATACAAGAGCAATCAGTACAAGACATAAGCTATTATAAGATACTTATAATATTCATTTACTCACAGGTACAGTTTAGTAGTTATCTTAATCTAAAGCACTTGCTCACCTATGTTTGTGAAGAAAAAGAAATAAAAGCATCTATGTTTGTTCTTCTCTTAGAAAGATAACGAAAAACAAAAAAATGGTTCATAAACGAAAATTTAGTTTAAATCTCGACCATGTACAACAACAAGAAGGTTCAGAAAATCCATCAACACCATCAATATTAACTCCATCAAAAGCAAAACATTTTCGTCGACAATTCAGTGAACAAAATTTTGGTAAGTCTATCAAATGTAGAGAATTGAAAAGGATGTCTTTCATTTCGTCCTATTGTTCATATTGTTAAGTTATCGTAAAAATGTCGATGGTCTCCACTAATTTTTCATTGTTGGATAGTCCTATGGTGATGTGAATGTGGGTGCATAGAAAAATCACGACCACTAAAAAGTTAATTTTCTGATATCCATTTGAAGCTTTTTGAAAATGATTTTATTTGATTGAGCAAAATGAACTATCTCGACACTTCTCATAAAATTCCTTCATTCAACTATAGAAGGTTCAAGAAGTATTTGTTTTGTTTGTATGAAAAACTTTATTCGAAACATTCTCATTCAAACAGTTTTATTTGAGAGGTTAGGTCTAACAAATCTGATCGAAAGTTCTTTCGGCTGTTCAAATGTATTTTGATATGCTTTCTAACTATTACCATTGAGAAGAAAACTCAGAAATATAACTGCTCTACACTCATAATAACCATGATAGAATCGCAATGCTTTCTCGACCGAATTTATGGAAAAATGATATCGAGTTCATGTTGTTTTATTCATCTTATTCGACCTCTTGATCAAGTTTTTCACAAATTTCAAGAATATTTGAATTTGTTTTCTTTTTTTTTAGACGAAGATGTCCTAATCAATCGTGTTGATGATGAAGAAAAATACCAACAAAAACCCTTGTTATTTATTAATAATGTTGAAAAGTTACCGTATAAAATAGCTGATATCAATCTAGTAGAATCGGGTCGAAAAACATTGTCAATGGCTGAAGCTGAAATGCCAGGAGTCATGCGATTAAGAAAAATCTATGCTTCCAAAAAACCATTGCAAGGTGTTCGTCTTGCCGGATGTTTACATTTAACAGCACAAACTGGCGTGATGATCGAAACGTTTCGTGCATTAGGTGCAGAAGTAAATAAATTCTATCTAATTCTCGTTTTCTTCAGATTCCTCACGGATGATTCTTATCTTCTAGGTTCAATGGAGTTCTTGTAATCCATTGTCAACACAAGATGATGTTGCAGCTGCACTTGTTAAAGCTGGTATACCAATTTATGCATGGAAAGGTGAAACCGAAGAAGAAAAATTATGGTGTATAGATATGGTAAATAGAGAAAATTTATATGAATATTGATCTTGACGAATACTAGTTGAAAATTCTTTTCGAAAATCATCTGAGAAAAGTGAAAGAAAAGTAACTTTACCCTTAAAGCAAGAAGATGTCTCTCAAAAATTCGATTTTTTTCTTTGAAAAGTTTATCAGATAGAATCAATGTTTTTATTTTCTAGACAGTCTATTTTGCTGATGGTCAACCATTGAATGCCATTTTGGATGATGGTTTTAATTTAGCTCGAATTATACATGAAAAATATCCACATTTGACAAGTGTTATACATGGTTCTAGTGAAGAAACAACAGCTGGTATAACAAAATTACGTAAATTTTTCAAAGCAAATAAATTAAAAATTCCAGTAATTAATGTCAATGAAAGTGTAACAAAATCAAAATTTGATAATAATTATGGATGTGGTGAAAGTTTGATTGATGGAATTAAACGAGCAACAGATGTAATGATTGGAGGAAAAGTAGCCGTAATTGTTGGATATGGTCATGTTGGCAAAGGATGTGCTAAAGCATTGAGTGGGTTTGGTGCTCGAATTATTATAACTGAGATTGATCCAATTTGTGCTTTACAAGCAGCAATGGATGGTGGGTTATTCACATATCAATAATGCTTTATTGATAATCAATGATAATTTATTTTTTTTTTGTAGGTTATCAAGTAATGACAATGACTGAAGCATGTAAAATAGGGCAAATATTTGTATCAGCAACTGGTTCAACAGGCTTAATTCGTGGTGAACATATGATGGAAATGCGTGATATGGCTATTTTATGTAATATTGGTTCAGGTCAGACAGAAATTGATGTTGTTTGGTTAAAAGCAAATGCAATAAAAATTGAAAATGTCAAACCACATGTTTGTTTCATTTAATTTAAAGTGTAATATTTGTCTAATTAATTCTATGTTTTCTTTAAGGTTGATATTTATCATTTACCAAGTGGACGAGCTGTTATTCTACCAGCTGATGGTCGTGTTGTTAATCTTTGTAAGTTTTATTCATATGAATAATAATAATAAAATAGCTTTGTTTATTATTTAGCTTGTGCACACGGAAATCCAAGTTTTGTAATGAGTAACTCATTTTCAAATCAAATCTTAGCACAAATTGAATTGTTTACAAAGAAAGGTCAATATTCGATTGGAATTCATACACTTCCAAAAGTTGTAAGCATTCTCTCTCATACTCATTTTGAGAGTATCTTTTTGCCATTGAAATATTATGGAGAAACGAATTTTTTTTCAATAATTAAATTTAAATATAAAATTTTTTAAATCGAGTAAAATATTTTCTTTCTAGTTGGATGAAGAAGTGGCCATGGCACATTTGGATTATTTGGATGTCAAATTAGATAAACTGACGCCAACACAATCCACATATGTCGATTTACAACCATGTGGTCCATTTAAACCTGATTATTATCGTTATTGAACATGGATTCATCATCAATATGCGTTTTTCTTTATAGAACAGATGTAGATCGCAGCTCAATGCTCGACTTGTTTTATTCGGTGTGCTTTATTTTATACATATTATTGTTAATAAGAAAAACCAGAAAAAAGAAAATTGAATCTTTTTTTTTCTTTTTTACTTACATAGTTATTCTTTATGATAATTGATTTTCTTTTGTTTTTGTTACAGATTATCATATATAATATAGATCAGTAGCTAACGTGTTGTCATCAAAATGGAAAAGATGACAATGTTAATTACTATTATGATTTTGGATGTCTTGTGGAACATAAAATTAACTAGTCAGATACCAATGCAAAGTATGAATAATCATCAATTTACAGCATTTTCTCCTACTGCAGTCCATCAATATCGACGAAGATCAGGTAAATTAAACTATAAAATGACAATTAATCGAATATAACAATGTTTCTATTCATGTTTCATTTGTTTTAGTTCCTACAATCATTACTGATGATCATATAAGTGGTATATTAAAGAAGCTTGGTAAATATATCTTTTTGTCTTTTGAAGACTATTGAATCTCTGCTGGTCTTTGTCTAGGTTCATCAAAAGAAGTCCTGACAACAGAACAATCTTCTACAATTACCTTTCCAACAGAAACATCATCTACAGTTGCCTCGGCAACAGAACAATCATCTACAGTTGCCTCGGCAACAGAACAATCATCTACAGTTACCTCTACAACAGAATTTTCTACATCAACAAATCAAACATCTTCTGTTCCTCTATTTCAAACGAAACGTTTACCTATTGATCCTGATGTTGTTGCACCTGATGGTTCACTCGTTCGTAATTTATTAACAACTATTGGCGGTAGTATGGCACAATTTGATCTTCCACCTGGTATGACATCGAATGCTGTTGAACATCGAACTGTTTACGAAATATGGTATTTTCTATCTGGTCAAGGTGAATTTTGGCGAAAACAGAAAGACAGAGAAGAAATTGTAACAGTGGACACTAACATATGTATAACCATCCCAGTTGGTACTCAATTTCAATTTCGTACAATTGGACGAAAACCTCTCGTAGCAGTGGCAATCACAATGCCACCATGGCCAGGAGAAAATGAAGCTATGCCGAGAAAAGGTATTTGGAATGCAAGTTTTATTGGATTGCCGAACTCATCGACAAAATTGCTGAATTCGATCAATCTGTGGATGATTATCTTCACCTTTTCCATAGTAAAGATATTCCAGATTCAATGAGAAATATATGTACTTTTTGTGATATATTGTATCAAAGATATTGTTTTTGTTATATTTTTTTTATAAAGAAAAGCATGGACTATCAATATCTCATGTTCACTTTATTTCAATCATGCTCTGCTTATTAGAAGACTAGAGAAAGGTGTCATAGTTTTATCTCATGAAACAATATGGTGATATATTCTTTTTCTTACTCATTCTCAGACACGATTGAATAACAACGTCAATATTGAGTGGTATCAAAGGAGCGGGAACGTAATGCTTTCAAAACAAAATCTGATCATCTGTCTGAAAATAGTTCAAAAACCAAAAAAGAACTGATGAAAAGGACAATGATCGAAGAAGCCGATCTTGTGATGATTTGATGAAATGAGATCGAAGAGTCGATTACAACTTTTCATTTACTTGTAAAAACAATCTTCGAAAGACATGTTTCATCAGCTCTAAAAAAAGATTTTCTCTTTTAGCGAATGTCGATTCGACTGAAGTGACAAATTCATATTTGTAATTGTCTACATATTTTGTAGGTCCTGATTTTTGTTTTTCTCCAATGATGAATTTCCTTTTCGTATATATTATCGTTGATCTTTTCGTTTGAGAAAAGTAGACTCAGTAGGACTAGAATTTATCACAATGTCTTGTAAAATTCTGCATTAACATATGTAGTGTCTTAGTTGTTTCGGAGAAAACTATTTTTGAAACCACTATGAAAAGAATCATATCATAAGTCCTTAAAACGATTATTAAATAAATGAATGAGGGAATAGAACGTATGTTCCAAATTAGCATGTACTCTTCACTCTATTGTATCTCTACGATCATAATTTATGATCGGTAGTTCACAATTGATTGCCAATATTCTAAATAAGGACGTTGTCCTGAATAGGAATGCACGTGGGATAATTGATGTGAACTTCAAGATCAGAGCGGGTGTCTAAAATAATGTGTTCCATGACTAAGATACAGATCTCGAAGTCTTACCCTTGTCCGATCTACATAGGTACAATATAATTTATTAGGATGGAACCATGTACATTCCATAACAATTATTCTCTTCTTACAGATAATTAGAACTATTTTCCAAATTCGGCAATTGTGCCTAATGAATTGAGAATGCAAAGACTTCTAGAAACACAGGCTTATGGATACAGGTAGATTTGACACTTCTTTTGATAGGAAAAGTGTGTCAAGCTATACGGTCTTAGATGCAATGATATTTTCCGTAAAGAATATTATGTCTTTACTATGCGGATTTATTTAAAGTTTATCGTGTGAAAGTGCAGAAAACCAGACGGAAAATCATTGTATCTTGAAGACTCACGATGGATTCTAACGTCAGCATCATCGATCTATCAAAAGAAAATAGCAACGGCCAAGTTTGATTTGGCGAGAAACAATTTATATCTGATTATACGTTAAATTGAATCATCACTTCTCTAATCATAATTATTAATGGACAGCGTCAAAGGCTTATGAATCGATTTATTATACTAGAAAAACAAATAGAAAATTCGAAATTACTTTAATCTATTTGATTTTCGATGCAAGTGTCTTCGGTAGTATTTAGCAAAAGCTAAATCTCTTTGACAGTCTATATCTATACAAGCATAAATAATTATATCATATTTTTTATTACAGATTCTTCATATTCTAGTTTATTGTCACAATTTAAATTCACAAAATCAAAAAAAGCATATCAAAACACACGAATAATACAAAAAAGGAATAACCTGCAATGAATATAAAAATAAAAGAATAATAATCTATCGAAAACAATGAATAAATAAAATCATGGATTCATAAACGATGATTTGACTTTTTCGATACACGTCGTTTAGTAGAATTCGTTTTTGATCGATGATTGCCATAAACCCTACGCAGATACTGTTTTATAAATAAATTATATTTTCAAAATTATCATCTAAAACAAAATAATAAATACGTACCATTCGCCAAAGAACAAGACTCATTGAAAGTAAACTTATCACAGCTGCTAAGACAATTAAATAAGTCGAAAACCCATATCGAACATATACTGTTGGCAATTGTAATTCAGAACTCATTGAATATGTCCAATGAGATGTAAAAAGAAGTAGACCACCTAATCCAGTAAATATAGCCGAACAATAAAATAACCAAATAGCTTCACGATTATAACAATTTTCTTCATTAGCAAAACCTATTTAAATAATCAACATAAAAATAAATACATATAAAACATGTTTTTTTTACCAGTACAAACTATTCCAATAACAAGACATATTATACCAACAATAGCAAGACCTATAGCAAATAATTCTTTTGTTGTTTATTGTATTTTTCTATGAATTTCTTACCAATAGAAGGTCGAGCAATGGTTTGTATACAACGAGCAGGTCCAAATGATTTATGATTCGGTTGACGAAGATATGTACAAATATCCATTAATCCTGAACTAATCTTAAATATATAACCAGTGGCATTTTCATAATTAATTTTTACATTATCATAAGTCGTTAATGCTGTTAATAATGGTGAATGATAAATAGCTTGAACAGCTTCATAATCTTTCAATGTAACTTTTTCCCATGAACTTTTTAACATCAACAATAAAAATAAAACATTTTCGAATCTCAAAAGAAAAACACAAAAAAAAAAACTTACCAAGTTGAAAACGCAACACTTGCCAAAATAAGAGCAATAAGTTCTAGTACAAGAAAATTATAGCGCAACATTGATATCATAGAATTCATTACAAGAGATCAACGTGCCCACTGCAGGGTTG
>CAJNOP010001009.1:9535-30249 GCA_905250075.1 Rotaria sp. Silwood1
AGTAGCTGGAACAAATCGATAGATAATTTATACACTTGAAACGATCGCCCGTTAACAGAATTACCTATCAAGTTCTGTTGATAAATTAATTGAAAGAGTCTTCGAATAGCAGAGAATCCTGACGCTGATTTTTCGAATTGTGCCAGAAAATTTTTTTTGTAAAGAAATTTGTTTTTGATTTTAATTGCGTAAGGATATTTGAGTTATAATAAGTAGGTCAAACCTACGACACTACTACACCAATCGTCTTTTTCTTTTATTTTGATCAAATAATATGACAATATGTCTTCTAGAATCATCGATTTAAAGTAAAAATATTAAAATGATTATCTTTACAAAGTTAGAACATCATGATTGTTTATAAAGTAGTAACTGATATTTTAGTTACTGCTCGATTTTTGTTTTTGAAAAACAACAACATCTGCTTATAATTATTAAAAAATAGTGTTAATCACTATATAATCAAAATAATTAGTACACCATATCAATCTGTATGACGACAATATTTCAGATCTTTGAAATGAAGTCGTACTTTTTATGATTCGTTTTCAAGTTTTTCTGTAATTTCTTAGCTTAGATATTATTAAAAACTAACCATTGATCAATTCTCTAATTTACTCGATATAACAACACACTATGGTTCTATGAAACACAAGAAAGGTACAAAGAAACTGAGCATTGATTCGTGTTCTAGACGATTTATACCAAAATGATCATCTGAAACTAATTGAATGGTATATTTGACCAATGAAAATTCAGACAATAAGCAAATCAAAAATCATTAGTCCTACTCTGGATATTTAAACAAAAAATGGTTCAAAACTAATACACTAACTTTATCTGCATTATATTATTTCAGAAGAAACTTTATTGATCTATATCGGAAGTGGAATTCCATTAGCTACACCATGAGCAGATAGTGAGTCTTCTCTTTATTGTGCTTAATTACCCTCATCCGACAATTTTCTTATTGATATTGGTGGAAAACAAAAGAAGAGTATCTGTAACAATAGATACTATAAATGATATTGACTATCCAAATGGTGTACTCTTATTCAGCTCAGCTAAAAATAACTTGTCTTCACTTCTCTATCAATTATTGTCGGAAATAAAGATGTTTCACATTTTCGAGAAGAGATCAAACGAGGAAGAAGAGCAGGATTAGAAGCGAAGCATTATAATAAACAAATTAGAAGTAATGAACAAGTACCAATGAAAAACGAAACATAAGAGAGAAAAAAGAGTTGAAACATGGGCGAAAACGCTATGAACACAAATGTCCTAACGTCGTCTATAATTCGAAACTCTTGCAAGATGTTATTTTTCTGCCAATTAATTAAAGTCATGAGATACTTGAATGTCAGTGGCTATTTGATTGTTCAGAACTGCAATACAATCTCAAAATTATTGCCTGAGTAATAAGTAATCTTAAAAATATAATGCCTGACGTATTTGAATACTTTATCTTTGATTGATCTATTAGTCAGATATTCAGAGTTTCTAATTGTTAAAGAATTCAATTGATTGTCACGAAAACTCATCGGATGAAAGAATCAACTGGACAACTCGTTCTATTCATCAGCAGACAATCATCTTTTACCAAACAAGATCAATGTAGGGTGTGAGTTTTCTCTTACACAGACCACACCCACACCCTTATCCAAGTGATCCTGTAATTCTATTCTTCGAAATTGTTTCATTTGATTGATAAAATCGTTGATCGGGTACAGATTTAGAATGAGATGCATGTGTGTATGTTTCCTTATCCCATAAAGAGTAGGTAGGTGTTTCAGCATTGAAGACATTAACAACAATAAAAAGAAGACTATGGATGGAGAGCTTACTCACATTTTCAAACAGAAAGTTTGTATTACAATTCACACTGGTTATATACATCAAAGTAATTTAAATTGATTTCAATAAATATGTCGAAGAATATTTTGAATTTCACATAGAAATCACAATTTGTTTTAAAAATTTAATCAGTTACAGTGAAAAAATATATTTTCGATCATTTAAGCACCGGTGATGTTGGTTTTGATGTTATGGTTTGTACTCATTTCAATTCATTGTTTTTTTTTGCAGTATTTCAGTTTCATTTATCGTCTCTTCTATATCGTTATCGATAAGCCACGATGAATCAAAACACTTATTTTTTTTTCACCTACTCGTGATAATATGAACAAAAATTAAAGCATTCCAATGACTAATACATTTGAGGTGGTTATGAAATTACATGATTCATATAAATTATATTGCATCATCGAACTATTTTCTTAATCAACACATAAATAGTGAATAATATCTATCTGCTTACCACTAAGTCACTGACATTACTAAAAGATAGAGACACCTTGCGTATTATTGAGCACTCCAACACAACCATCCACTTTTCAATAAATTTCGTAGTAAGTCAAACTGTGTCGTAACTTGCTTATTTCATGTCATTGATAACGCGAGAGTATTGATCAAGATTTATCTGGAAAGCTCTACGGTCAATGAAAAAAACCTATCGGAATAATATTTCAAGGTGTAAAATAGCATCTGAGCTCGTACCATGTTCATGTGTAGGCCTTATTGAGACCAGAAAAATTCTAAAAACATTTAGGCATCTGAACCTTCATTTCTTGCGTTATGATCGGATTTGCTGAATTTTTAAATCTATACGAGGTAGTTATACCAAAAACTGATGACCAAATTTCAAAATTAAATGTTGTTTATACATGGGTCTAACCATTCTTAGAATATCTTCAAAATTTTAGTCAAAATGAATATTCTCTTTACGAGATACTCAATTTTCAAAAAACCTTTCTATTTTTTCAAAATATTTTAAAAGTCGTCATTCTTGATAATTGAGTATCTCATAAAGAGAATATTCGTTTTGACTGAAACTTTGGGAATGTTCTAAGTATAATTATAAATCTAATTATGAGCAACATTTTAGCTCAAAATTTGGTCTTTTGACATTTTTTTGGAACTACCTCGCATCCGGTAAAAAGTACAGTAAATCCGTCATAACTCGAAAAATAAGGTCAAAACAAACAAACTCATATTTCACTCGTTGAGTCCGATAGAATAATGTGTAATGTGGTCTATTCGCTGACTTGCTGATGCTTGACCTTCTAACTATGTTTCGAACTCGAAAATCGTTTATCAGAAAACAAATCGTATTGCACATCATCCTACTTATAAGATTGAATAAACAAAATATGAATTCCGATGGTTCAAATAGAGAATTATAGTTTTATTAGATAAGTTAACATTGAAATAGAATATTCTGCCTATAGTTTAAGAATGCATAGTTTCATCATCTATATTCGGATCAAACAATGCTCGCCGCAAATGTATCCAAATGAAGCATTGTTGATCGATATTGACCGATCTTGTACCATCAAACGAGTCAAAGACAAAATTGCGCAACATATCAATATACCAATATGCGAGCAATTTTTTAGCTTCGAAGATCGAAGGCTTGAGGATGAACATACCCTTACATCATATGATGATATTAAAGATGGAAGCATCACTTGCATGGTCAATTAAACATGCTATCTATGAACGCACTTTCATACCGGTGCAGAAACCAAGAATTGTTTTTGTCGACAAGAAGATTGAAGATGGTCGAGTTTTCTCGAATTATGGTATCCAAAAGGATAGTACTGTACATCTTGTGATTAAAGATGTAAGCCGTACTGCCGACATGCCACCGATCCCTACAAAAGTAATCATACCGACTCACTAACGCTGTAATATTTTGTGATTACTTGCAGAATTCGATATGAATGACGATAAAGTCTTGAAAAATGTGACTTTAGTGAGAGTTGTACTCAAAGATTGATATATATGAAGACGTTTTTGAAATCTTCTGTAACATAACAGATGGATTTCTGTCATTGCTAGAAAAGGTGAACTCGAATTTTATTTTGTTGAACTTTTAATCGTCTGAATCAAAATTTTTCAAGGATGATTCTTAAAGTTGCCTCCTTCAATAGCAAAGTAGAAAATAAAGAATCAGTTTTTTTCACTTACTATAAAAAAAACCGAGTTTTTCCTCGTTTCATTCAACAGTCATCTCGAAAATCGGTCGCTTTTGACGTCATTATTTCACTCGCCAAAGCATGGCACTTTTGCGAATTTCTTATGTAGAAAGTAACCGTGAAAATGACGAATAATTCAATGTAATTGAGAATTAATATGAAAAGCATAAACTTTGCTAGGTGAGATTCTCTGTTTATTGCACTACCAAAATCGACTGACTTTCTTATAGCTACCGTAAATCGATTGAAAATGTTTTAGTATCAGTATACTGAATCATCTCAATTATGACGAGGTCAGATATCTTAATCTTTTCTATTTCGCTGGAAAACATACAAAAGTCTAACTTTTTTTAAAACTAGGTTCTATTGTAGATAACCATCCATCGGTCGTATATGACTCGCAAGTGTTCCTGACTGTTTATGTGATCACACGAGTAGTATTTGAAAACTAAGCAACCACTCAAATACCCATTTACTTTCTTCACTTTCGTTTGTTAGTTAAAAATTTCTTGTCCGATTTCATAGATATTATTAAAAAAAAATGTTCAAAGCTTTTTGAATTAGCTAGATCTAATAGACTGAGAAAAGAATGTGAAAATATGCTAAATCTTGTTAAGAGAGAAAAAATGAACATGTCTGAAGAAATGATAGAAAAAAACTTTCGTTAATGTGATATAGAATAAGTTCGTTGTTTTTGTTTTATTGTCAATAAGATTTCATCGTTTGAAATATAACAACGAATTTCACTACCGAGAGTTCATTAAAGCCACAAAGAAATCCAATTGAACTTATATTCAACAGCGAATGCATTTTCTCAACGTAAATGACTATGATTGATAAGTCATTCATGAAGACTTTTACTCATTTCATCTGTTAACGAAACCTCTAATATCAAGGCTACGAAGGTTTTAATCTCTTCACAATGAAAGTACTTGTAGAATAACTGAATTGACCCAGACTGTCGGACTTTCGAAGGATAGACTAAGATCGTCAAGATGAGAGAGTGTGTGTGGATGTGGACGTGGATGAATGAAAAGAAGAACAACACTCACAGTCACGCCCCAAATGCGTTAAATACTAAAAAAACACATCTTAAAGAACGCGTTCAAACGTAAATTTTTAGGAAATTTTTTTCTCATGGGTAGTTTGGAAAGATACTTTTAAAGTTTTTTTGTATAGATAAAAACTCTGTATATGAACCTATGATTAAAAAAATAAGTTGATAAAGTAATACTATATTCAAATAACCTTACATGAAAAATAATACAATTAAATTATTCGTCGATTAATTGTGATAGTCTTCGAGATTATTTATTTCAGAAATATTTTTGCACAATTGAACCTGGATATAAAACTTTCTATGTTTGATATTGCTCACTTTTCTTAAGAAAAAAAACATTTTTTTGTTCGTCTTATTTTTGAAATAATGACCTAATGAATGTTCAATAAATGTACTAGCTAAATGTAGTCGATGAGTATGACTTTATTATCTAAAAAATTATGTTGTAATAAATGGTTATGAGAAATAGGTCCCTTTAAAATTGATACTGTTGATTCACACATGGCTTCGCCTTTTATTTTCAATATTATCCATAAATAAAAATGAAAAAAATCAGTTATTCCACTTGATAAATGTGTACTAGTATAAAATGAAGTTATTACTGTTGATGTCTAATGATTTTCGACAAATTGCCTCTTCTTCATGTGCTTGCGCGCACACGGTTAGATTCTTTATGTCTGGTCCTCTCTTCATCTACATCCGCTTCTACATACGAGATGCATCATTTTATGAATAAAAGCATAGATAATTGGTAAACGGAGAAGTATTTATTAGAACAAAAAAAAAGCGTTTGATAAAATTTAGAGAAAGATGAATGGAAAAAACCAATGAAATGATTATTGAAAATTACCAAATGTTATCTTATTAAAACAAAATATTTACATAATTTTCTGATAACTTATTAAAAATCTATTTAGTAGCTAAAATTCGAAATTCATCATTTTCTTCTACAGATTGAATTCGATTGAAACAGGGATGAATTTGATATAAAGTAGTTAAATTATTAATTCTATCATCCTTACTCAACATTTCTTTAATATAACAATCGAATTGAGATAAGTGATGGAGTCGCTTGATCAAATCATGACCTAAATCGATAAACGACATAGTATACATTGTTTTTAAATACAAATATTCAGTATTAGGTGTGTAAGTAAGAATATTATTAGTATCATTGAAAGTTAATTTCGGTATAATCACTCCAAAGAGTTAGTCGTCGAAGTGGATGATTTAGTGGAGCAGATGAAGTGATAATATTATTATTGCTATGCAAAAGATGAACTCGAAGATAATGAAGATTGGGACATGCAGCAAGAATGACTGGAATAGACATTGGTTTACAAGAAAAGCTGAATACAAACATGAGAGAAAGTGATATAGTGCATGAATGGCAAGTGTACTCATCAATGCAACCCAAATTAACATGATAACGAGATAAAAATTTATTGAAGAACCCATCACAAGTTAATTTCTGTGGTAAAGTGAATTTAGATCCTAACAAAAATGATAGATGAGTTAGATTGGGAATAATTTTAGATTGAATTTGTATAATATGGTTTGAGTTTGGGTGTGGATCTTCTAATCGATGTCACCTACTCACATCCACACCCTTTATTGAAAACTTATAAAAAAGAATAGAATTATTTCTTATCTTAAACTTGAACAGGTACAAATGATGATTTTTTTTTTAAAATTTCTACAACTTTATTAGCATTACTTTGTTATTTGACATTGAAAAAGAAAATCTTCATATAAGAACAGCATGGTTTCTCTTCTGCAAATACATTTAAATGTACTTTTTTATTCTTAATATCTAAAAGATATTCATATTCATTATTAATCAAGAAAAATTCTTATTGTACATTGACACATTTTTTTTCACAAGGATTTTAAAAAGAAGAATTAGTTGAAATAAAAATGCTACAAACAAGTTAAAGTAAAAAATAATAAAAATAAACGATTATTGCTGAATGTTTTTATTCTAAGTGAACTAAATGTTTACTTTCCGATTCATCGGCATTTTCTTCAACACATAAGTTTTTCATAGACCATGTAACACGATCATTTGCAAGTTGTGTTGCTGTTGAACTCGAATCAATATTATCAACATCTGATTGAAGCCAATCTAACATTTCGATTTTAACTACAGGTGCTAATGCTGCTGCTGTCAATGATTGATTTTCATTTGAATTGGTTGTTATATCATTTATTGCTGGTGATGGTAATCTATCCTCTTGATCATGATCAAAATGTTCATAATTTTGTGCATGAATTTTATAATGATTTTTCATACGATATGCTGATGGAATATATTGATTACATACTTTACATGTACGTTTTTTTAATTCCTTCTTTACTGATGAACAACAGTAATCAAATGGTAACAGTTCATTCTGAAAAGAAAAATCTGTTTTTTTTCTTTTTTGTGAGTCTAAATTAATTTATAATATGTGTGTTTTTTTTGTAAGAAATGTGACAGAAGGACTAGCCTTTGCTTGATTTTGATTACAAAATGGTTCTGATTTAAGCGAAATTTGCAAATGTGCTATAGAAACATCAAAAGAAAAGATATGAAAAACTTTCAACTTACAATAGATTTTTTATTTTTGATATAGAAGCTATGGAACAAATGTATCGATCATTTTTTTTTCTTATTTAGCTTAAAGTAATTTCCTAAAAGTATGTGTAAATTTTGAAGTACTTTGGTATTATATTATGACTGGGTTAGATAGTTCTGTCTTATTTTATCTTTTGATCGAACTAAGTACTTGTAATCTCATTCTCAGATACTGAATCAGATATGAATAGAATAATTCGTGTTATTTTTCATTACAAAAAAATTGAATATTGTCAATGAAAATCCCTATCAACAAAAATTGATGATGTATCGAATAAGTACATCTTCTTATCGTTTTTTCCCTTTCATACTTAACACTTAAATGAATAAACTAAGAGTACAACATCTTTAATCGATCAATTAAAACTATTCATATATTTCGGTGATCAACATTAAATCGAATAAGTATCTTATTTCTATCATAATTTTTTCTTTTCTTTTATTAGCCTATACGAAGGTACTATATGTAAATTTAATACCCATGGCTTCATATTGTGTTGGCAGTAAAACATATTGTTATTAAGGTATTAGAAATGAGAATGATATTTCTTTCGTCGATATCTCGATTTTCAATCAATCTAGCTAATCACATTTCTATTCAATTGTTGATAACAAATAAATTCTTTTTTTTTTCTAACCTGTGTATGTTGAATAACAACTCCATGAAATTGAATTCGTTGAAATAATGATCCATAAAATTGTCCTCTTTGATAATCTTTTTCTGCCATTCTAATACCATATGTTGTACGTTCAAATGGTACAGGTGCTGGTAAAAATCGATGAGGAAATACTGCAACATAATTTGAACGCCATGGTCCACAACATTCAACTGAATTACAACGAATTATTTGTAATGTATATTGTGTTTGTAAAACATGAATAGCACACCAATATTCATCAATATCATATTTTGGTTGTTCACCAATTTTTTCTCGTGGTGCACGAGCATTTTCTTGATAATATTCATCTGATGCACGAACACGAAATTCATGTCCTTCTTCAGCTTCTTCTTCTGCACAAATCCTATTTTCAAAAATAAAAATAATAAATTAATTAAATAATACAAAAATAAAGAAAGAAAAAAAAAACTAACTACTTTCTTAAAAGTTTATCTATAACAATTGCAACATCGACTTGTTGACGTTCATCATCTGTTGTAGCTGGTGGATTAATATATTCAGCAACACATGGAAATCCATCAATAACTGATTGAGTCCATCTTTCAGCTAAGATTTGTCCAGCTTTACGAAAATTTAATTTTTCTAAATCAACATTTACTGTTACACCTGAATCATTTAAATGTGAACCAAAATAATCATATGGTAAAATAAGACCAGCTAAATCATGAGATAATGGTGCCATACGACCTTCAACTATATTATAAGCTGATTGACCAGGACTTAGAAAAAGAAATAAAAAAAAAAAACAATTCTTGTTTTGAAATCCAAAAAACAAAAAGACTTACGCATGTGTAAGAATAAAAAGCGCATCTAAATTATATTTTTTAAATTTTTTAATATTTGCAACAAGTGTTTTTGGAAAACGTGGATTTTCATCAGGACCACCATCAACTGTAATTATTAGAATAGGTTTAACTTGTCCAGTTTCATTACGCGCTACTTTTTCAAAATCTTTTAAACAAACAAGACGATCAAAATCTGTTGCATGAGTTTCAGCACTTGAAAATTCATGTTTAGCTGAACGTATTGCAATATATGTTGGACCTGAATAACCTAAATCACCATCTTCAGATAGAAGACATGCTGCATATACACTTGGTGTTAATTGATGTCGAGGTGCAACTGTCCAATCATGATCTGGTAAATGTATACGATAATCCAAATGCATTAACATTGGTGCTTGAACTCTAGCCGCAGGTAAACCTAATGGAACTTTACATTTATCATCTTGAGATAAATAAAAAATACAATCATTGCCGAACATAGAAGCTAAATCTTTTATATAACGTATTGTTGCCGTAGCAAAATGGCCATCTTCATGTTTTCCATGTTCATCATTTTGAGCACGACGAAGACGAACTGGAGCAGTATTTACATGACGACGACCATCTCTTGATGTCGCACGATGAGGTAAAAGGCTGAAGAATTTTTAGAAATAAAATTTATACTAGAGTGTAAATGTGTGGGTGTAGTTGTTTTCTTTTCTCACATCCACCTACACCCACCCTGGCAATATGATGGTTAGATAGGACATAGCTAGGAGTGATATATCCTATGTTGGTTCGAGCGCAAGTTGCTTCTAGCAGGAGTTACGAATATGTCAAGTTATGAGTGAAATATCCGGTTTTGCTCCTGAATCTTAACGTACGATATAGAAGTAATGGCACAAATGTGGTACCCTATGTCTCTTCAATAAAAACGCATTCATAATCACAGCGATGTGAGGAAAAGAAGCCACAGTAGCACAAGAGATTTGCCTTTTTTTTGCTTTATCAGACAACTATTGTATAACAATAGTTTTTTCTTTTATAAAAGAAGTGCTCAAGAAAAGGGGATATACAATACAGTAATCAAGTGTTTTAAACATGGAGAACGAGATTCTCAACAGAAAATGTTCATTCAATAATAATTTCCTGTAGTAAATTGAACAACTACTGGAACTCTTTGCTAATTATAGTAATATAAGTTAGCGTCAATTAGCTGGATGTTTCAATAATAAGAATCAACTATTTAGTTCATACTTTTGTTGGAGAACACTCCTGCATATTAGAAAAGATTGTGAATATCTACTAAAAATAAATTGTTTCTTCTATGGTACATATTTTATAAAAGAAAAAACTATTGTTATACAATAGTTGTCTGATAAAGCAAAAAAAAGGTAAATCTTTGTGCTAGTGTGGCTTCTTTTTCTCACATCGCTGTGATTATGAATGTGTGACAAAAAACAAATTATATACAGTTCGAAAGAGAAGAAAGTTCTTCATCGTCTGGTAAAAAAGGTTTTTTTTATCGCTTTCTATTGAAGAGAAATAGGATCCTACATTTGTGCCATTACTTCTATATCACACGTTAAGATTCAGGAGCAAAACCAGATATTTCACTCATAACTTGACATATTCGTAACTCCTGCTAGAAGCAACTTGCGCCCGAACCAACATAGGATATATCACTCCTAGCTATGTCCTATCTAACCATCATATTGCCAGCTGAAAAGCTTTTTAGCACTTCGGGTGAGTCCATCGTGAGTGAATTCTAATCTCATTCGAAATCACGCCTAGAATGCTAAATAAAAATCCTGGAAAATGATGATACACTCAATCAAGCGTAGGATAAGATTGACAATTCTCTGAAAAAAATGTCAGTATTTATTTCTCATCATCCAAAGTTCTTAATAATACTTTTTAAGATTACACTTTTTTTTAGTATGGATGCAAACATTTGTCTGCGACCACTTACTGACGAGATAAAGAAAAGAGACAATTTCGTTTTTCTCATTTCTATTTAGTTTACCATGGATCGGTGTTCAAAAAGTACTAACCACTCGAGAGATCTTTCAACTGTTGCTCAACATTACGTTTCGAACTTACTTTATCCAAACAAAAAGCAACTCAATTTAGTTTTAATCGTACAGAGTGAGATGATATCTAATTATCTTATTTGCATATATGAGACGGATCCAATTTTTATTATTTAGATCAAAAGAATAAAAGATTCAGTGGTAGAATTCATTGAGAAAAACAAATTTCATCATTATAGAATTTACAATAATCGTTGTGAAAAGTGTTTAAAAATTTGAAATAATTTTCCTACTAAACGGTGATCAGATTAGTAACTAATATCTCTTTTATGTATATTTAATGTAAGACGAATAAGATCAGTTTTGGTTCCTGTCGAATTATTCGTGAACACGAAATTAATTTACTTTTATCAGAATGTGTTCAAAACAAAAGAAAAATTGAATAAGACTATTGGAAAATTGTTGATACAATGAGAAAAAAAAAGTGTTCATTTCATATTTGTAATCAACCAATCTGGTATATCGAGAAAAAAATCTATTACTTTAATTTTACGAAGACGTACGATGTAAAATTCATATAACTCTTGGAGTTTCTAATAATATGTAATAACTCTTATTTTAGTCTCTCACGTCTCATCTAATAAGTCACGACAATAAAACGAAATCTTTTCTGATGTATTATCATGTTTTGTGAGCATCATAAAATCATTCAGCATGATTTGAAGCTTTCATCCTATGATGTAGAAGTCTTAACTCTATATTTAGAGCTGAGATTTTAACCACAACTAGAAACTTGTTATTTGAAAACTCTCAGACTAATATCTCTTAATCATTAAAAACAAATAAAATAGGCCAACTTTAGTATTCCTAAAATTCTGTAAAAAAATCAACTGGTTTGGTACCGATTTGTTGGTTCTCTTCTAAATATGATTTATCCTATAGAAATATGTTAACTTACCGATAATAAAGTGTTGTTCTTTTAATATCATAACCCCTTTGCTTAATTTTTTCTCTTAAATCATCTAATGTTAAACAAGGTCGGATAGTTGCTGATCGTCTTCGATCATCACTTGCTCCACCAACTTTTGCAATTTCTTCAATAATTTGTAATAGATCAGGACATTGTTCTTCAATTCGTGGTCGACCAGCTCCTGGCCGAGAAATTTTATGTAGTTGTGGATGTAATTCAGGTTTTGTTTCAATTAAATGTTGAACCTAAAAATTCATCAAAACAAAACATGAAGTTGAAATGAAACAAAAAACATAGTTCATACAATTCTTTTTCGTTTAGTTCGATATCTATATGATGCTCTTTGTCTTTGTTGAAGACGTTTTAATTCTAAAGCTTTCGCTTTTCTAGCTTTTATTAATTGTTTTAATTGTTTTCTATTTTCTGGTGTTATTAAACCAATTTCTTTAACTTGTATTAATGAAGCAATATGATCATTGATAGCATGTAATTCTTTAAAAGCGCGTTCTTGTGCTGGTTGTCTTTTGTGTTTTTCTAATGGTTCTAATGGAATATCATTTATAGTTGTCAATTGTTTTGGATCTTCAATTGATTCTTTATCAATTGGTTTAGGTTTTCTAGCATAGTAAGCTTTTTTTGTTTTTATCTTTTTCTTTTCATCATCATCATCGTCATCATCATCATCATCATCATCATCATCATCATCATCATCATCTTCATCATCGTCTTCCTCATTATCTTCTTGATCATCTTCATCACGATTATTAAGACCATTTGATTGTTGATTATCTGTTGTGTTTTGATTTGTTGTATTATTAGATTGATCAATTTTACGCTTCTTTGCTGATCGAATACGGTTAATTTTTGATACTTTTGAAAAAAGAGATGATGATGGATGTTTAAGACCTTGACTTGAAGGTGTTCCGATTCTATTGTATATTTCTAAATATTCCTCAATTTTCTCTTTAATATATTCTTCATTCCACCTTATTTCATTCCATTGAACTTGTGCATCATGTTTTTTTACCTATTTTAAAAGAAAAATAATTTTTTGCTTTGTAATTAAATAGTGAACTTACAGCTCGTTTTTCATTAGGTCGCGCTTTCATATAAGCATCAACAAATGTTTTATAAAGACTGGGACCTTGAATCTTCTTGATTGATTTTGTAGACATGGCGAACACTGTTGATCAATCGAAACAGTGCAAATAATGACATTCACCGAAGAAAAAGTATGTATATCAGAAAGAAAAAGAACAAAAAGAAAACGACAGCCAATGCAAGCAGTAAAAGAAACTTGTGAATGAACTCGCGCACTCATGCTTACTTGTAAACGGTGACAAACTCAAGTAACCAATAGTTATTCTTATATTGTGCCTTTCGATGATAAGGACATCATATTTTTAATACAAAAAGAACGAAAAAAAAGAAAAAGACGATATAGGTACGAATGAATGAAATCAAAGCCTCAATTGGGCACACAAACATACCTAACTGTCTGAGAGTGATAGTTCTTTTGATCTGTGTATTTTGTGAAACATGATTGGGCCGGATAGTTGAAGTATAACGTCAGAAATTTAAACTCTTCCTCCCCCCCCCCCCCCCCCCCTCCTATTCTGATAAACATCATACACATCTCAGCGACAATGCGATTAAAGATCTTGTAACAATAACGTTCAAACATATATAATTGAATTTATTTTCAAAAATAATATTTAAATAGAATGAGTTAGATAAGCATTTCAGAATGAATGTCGAAGATATTTCTAGATAATCAAATCAATTACGATTCTTCAAAGCTCGCCTACAGAATTTTCTATTGTTATTATTATTTGTCGTCATTTTTCACATTCAGTTAATTTTTCTGCTGCAGATTTAGCAATCATTGAAAACTGTTCTTCTCTTGATTATGAGACTTTAAATGACAGTTTTATCTGTCAGATTCATTAAAAATATTCCTGAATAAAAAAAATGAATGTTTTTTGTTTTCAATATTAATGTTTTTGTATTTCGTTATTTTTCTATGATTGATAAAAAAATCTTCAATCTCTTGAAACGATTCTCATTCTATTGTTGAACGAAAAGTATCGAGTTCAATGTTTTCATATTTACAACTATCAAAGATAGTTGTAAATTATACCTCGGTTAAAAATTAGATAACTTCATTATATCACTAAACATTCTTTTCCAATATTATATAGTCATTTTAAAAAGATCTTTTCATATCAAATGAAAAAATATTCGATCAGAATAATTTCTAGGAATTAAAATTTTACTGTACTTTTACAAAAATTTCTTTTTTTTTTTGAAAAAGTGATCTCGTTTTTCCTATAACGAAACGAAGAATCAATTGATCTTTCATAAAGTTTTGAACAATTCTATTCTAGTTTTATACGGATTGAAATTTTTTTATTAATGAAAAGATTTATTTTCCACACAATACATTTACAGTGACATGGTTTTTGCTTGAATTTTTTTTCTTATTTTTGGATTTAAGACATTGCGAATAAACTTAAACAAATAAAATAACTATTCAACATTCTTAATCTTTGCTTTTAAATAATCTCGTTTCTTTGTAAAGCTTTGTGCATGTATTCAAATACATCATTGATACTTACCGGAATCAGTCTTTTGTTTTATTTGATGATGAGATGTGTGAGTGTAGTTGCATGTAGCAAAAGAAACAACGACACATCATCATAATTGTATGCATCAATGGTACGTAGAGTTCTCAAACGAGGTAGATAAGGTCAACTAGTTAATTGAAGTGGGGATGCATCACTATCAATTACGAGTGATTGAATATCATCCAATGGAAGAAAATAAAGAATTGTATTAAATTAATGATAACGTGCAATTGATAAATTAATATGAGAAAAGAAGCCTCGTTCAGTTATTAACATTGTCAGACGATAATTAAGATGAGTAAATTCCTATAGAATGTCGATGGACGACAAATATGAGAACAACTTGATCAATACTAAATTGGATAGATTATCGAAACATGTAATCAATGCCATATATTGATACCAAGGATTATTTCTGGATTTTTTCATTTCTGCATGTTAACCTTCCATATAAGAGATGATAATATATGTTAAGTATGACTGTTAACATAGAAACGGTAATGAATAAACGAAGTTTTTTGTTGCATTTTCTTGCATCCAGACATATTTCATGTCAAAGAGTTGATCAACAGCTGAGTGAGAAATTTAACAAGTGGTATTCATTTATGATATTAAAGAGTATCTGCTGAATAAACATATCTAGTTCTATCCATAGAATATTATTTACATACATTAATTTTATACAATAAAATATGATGTGAAATCATCGAAATAAAATAAAGACAATCTTTTTTCAAAATCAATTCGACCAGATCTAAACTCAATTTAGTTCCTCTATGTTTCTCAGAATTTTAGTTCGAAATTGAATCGAACTAAATTATTTATCAACCATTTCTTTGTTATAACCAGCAATAACCGAAATCGAGCCTTGGCGGTCCCCCGTCGGATATTTCTCGTCGAAAAAAAAGTTTTTTGAGAAAAAAAGCTTTTATTTTGTTAAATGTGATTTTCTGAGTGATATAAATATACGAAAAGAATTGGAAATATCGTTAGATGTTGATATAGTACTCGATAGTGACGTATTACCGATATATTTAATTAAACTGAAAACAACAAAAGACATAATCACTCGATTTCCTTTATTTACTTCTATTATAAAATTGACATGGTCATTTGAAAATATCGATATCTTAAACAAGATATCTCTCGAATCACAATTAAATTTTCATGATATTGATAAGGGTGAAGTGTGGACGTGGGGTGTGGGTGTTGATTTTATGATTCTCTGTACCCACACCCACACTCACACCCTAAAAATGAAAAACAATCCTATTCTTGTTTAACGATCGAACTTAATCATATTCATGAAGTCTCATATTTATTTTACTTGAAGAAACAATCGATACGTGTAGTTAGATGTTCAAGGAATTTATTGTTAGTTATAAATAGGCTATAAATTTCTTATTACACATAATACTCGCAGATATATTTTTCGATCAGATTTTCGAAGTTATGTAGTGTATTTCTCGATTTTACACACGTTATCCTGCTATGTAATCTATTGCTGAACTTTATGAAAAATCATTAATTTAAACGATTCACATTTACACTATAAAAATAACTGGTTATAGTTTGAGGTTCCTGAAATTATGTATCATCGAACTACTTATTATTAATAAGTAACATAAAAACAATTACTCCTATGGTAAGTGAAAATGGTGAATAACATATTTGAAGTTTGAATGAAATGAAGAACGTTTAGAAAATGAAAAAAGAAACATGTTTAGTATAATATCAAAATCATATGAGAACGAACGCACGAAGAAAATACATTAATCGCTTATAAATTGTTGTGGTATAAAATTGATAAGAGTGGAGAAATATAAAAAAAAAGTAACTCGTAAAAATTTTATTCTCAATCAAGCCAAAGAAACCAAAAAGAGATTGCAGTGATTTGATATTCAACATTCAATATCAATAAGATTTTTAAGTCAATAACTGAAAAACTTCACATATTTTTACATCTTCAAAGTTCGATTATATCTGACAAATATTCCTTTTTTTCTATGATAACTTTATCTAATCAAAATTTATCCAAACTTTAACTAATGGATCTTAAGAGGTTAAAAATTGTAAAAATAAAGATCAATGCAAGTACAACAGCTCAATGAAACTGATACATGAAAAGTTTCTTCTCTTTTTATTAGACCAAATATTTACTGTGTAAGACAAAAATCAAATGTATACATTCAACTTATTCTTTCTAATAGAAATAAATGAGTTTAATACATTTGTAGGTATGACGAATTTAGATTGACGAGAAAAACAACGACAAATAAATAATGTCGAGCAAAACTGAAATAATGATAATGTTTAAAAACATTTATGATGATGCAATAGTTGTAAATTTTTTCTTTAGACAAAAAAATCGAATTTATACAGTGAGTGATTAACAATGAAAAATTTCATGATGTAGACTTATAAAATAAAACTTGATGAAATATATTAAAATGTTTGTCATCATAAAAGTAGGTTGTGAATGTGAATATTCATCTTCAACTAATGCTTATTCATATTTACATCCTCAAGAAAATTACAGAATTATTTTTCATTTTGTTAAAATTTAATATATCGCGATGCTTTCTACATCTGATGAACTGTTCTAAAGTGTAATCAAAGGAGAATTTCTTTTTTAAAAATTTGAGAATAAATAATAGAGTCGTTGAATTCGAAGCTTAAAATCAGGATACTAGTAGAATGCATAGAAAATGAACCAACGATCTATGAAAATTCTGATTTATTTCACATGCAACGAAATGAAACCAGGAAAAATGTAGTTGTTGTATTGTTTACTTAAAACTAAATGATGGACTCAAAAGTACGAAAAGAAAATTTACAAAAACAGAATCAGTATGTAAATTTAACTGCAATGTATTTTTTCATTCGTTCAAGAAGACTGAAGTATCATTACTTTTTTTTCTATCTTCGAGTTCTATCTAAAACATTCATTTTAATAGAGGAAAGTTTTACGATGAATGGAAACTAGAGTTGATATTCTATAGTATAGTGTCTACATAATATTCATTGTTCACATTTCATAGAAATATTTATTGAAAACTATTCTATTTGTTTACGAATAAAGGGTGGGTCAGAAATCCAAAATTAATTCGAATAAAAGATTTTTCGATAGTAAAATAAGTAACTGTAGATTTGTCTCTATGAGAAAAGAAAAGTAGTACCACACGCTCTAGAAAATCACTATTGATTGGTAGCGCTATCTAATCTATTAAACATTTTATAGACTTATAGAAATACATTTCACAACAAAGAACTAGTGACGAAACGGATCTGAGTAGTGTTACTATTTCAGATGCCATAAAATAAATTCTTTTTTTTTAGTCGAAGCATCGAGAATTCGTCTACAAAATCATATGAAAAGTGTTATTTCAAAGCTACAGTCAAGAAAACTAAGCAAATGATGTACTAGATGAAAAGAGTGGAAAGTTTGTAAATTTGGAATTTTTTTTTGACTTGAACTGTTTTGTTATTTTTGAAAAGAATAGCAAAAGTGAGAAAAACAACGACAACCTGGTTTTCGATATTGTGCGTAGTAAAAAAATGGAGAACGTGACCGAAGTTTTGATATTATACAACCAAGTAGAGAAGAACAATCAATTCTGATCAGAACGAAACAAATCTGATCGAAAAACCTTGTACTCAAAGCATCACTATATAGACTGAACTTGTGGTTAATTTTTCTTTTTGGCGGAGCACATTTCTCACTCTATCACTCTCTTACTCGATGAGTTAGCGACGTTAATCAATAGTTATTTTGAAGAACGTGTTCTATCACATTTCCTTCTCATAGAGATAATTTCAAAATTGTTTGTTTTACTATTAGAACATTTATCATTGGAATCGAGTCAGAATTTCTTATCCGTTCTTTATCTTTTGATGTCTTATCAAAAACTTTTCGAAATAAACCTTTTCATCTCGTTTTTAATAATGTTTCAATATTCTTTCAGAAAAAAAAAACGTTAAATTTTGTAACAATCTTCGACAGAAAAAATAGATAGGACACAGAAATAAAGCATACTTTATTCGTTTTTAATACTTCTGCAAGCAATTGTGCACCATTATCTCTGATATTAATATCAATACTAATTACAGTGAGTATCGACATTAGATAGAGAATATCATGTATTTAGCAAATCTGAATATTTGTACAGTAGAGAAATATGTATCAGAGGAACGAAAAATAAACAAGTCATTTCGTGAAATATGATGTCAAAAAATTCAGATAAATGACTGTCTTTAAAGTTTTCAATTGATCTCTCGTATGTTTTAATGTATTTCTCTGCGCAAAAAATAATGAATGTATTTTTCAAATATATTCAAGGAAGAAAAAACAATATCGTTTATAAAAATAACTTTCTTTGCTGTAGAGTTTATTTTTCATTTCATACTTTCTTTCAATAAGACTACGAATTATGTCAAGAAAATAGCTTTAAAATTTCCTTAGACTCGACTCAAAGTACAAATTAAAGTGTCACCATAAAAGTTTTTCGTATAATCGTTATTCAATTCAAGATTCTTCAAGGACTATGCACATTACCTTTAAACTTAATGAATTTTAGCGTGATATAACACTATTGTAAGTTTAGCTTACATCGAAGCCTCTCTAAGAATCCATTCAGTCTGTTGCGTTATTTCTAAAAGTCTCAAAATCAATTGCTACAAACAAATTAACAATATCATGTACTAAAAATGAACCAACAGTCGAAGAGCTTGACGTATTCGTGCTGATGTCAAGGAATTAATTAGATTTGTAAACATCAATATCTACAACAAATACGTATACATTCCGATTATTGCTTGTAAAATATCAAAACTCTGGAAAATTAAAGATTAACACAATCGAAATTTTTTGCATAAATTTAGTATTCATTAAACAAAAGGTATCATGTATTATCGAGATATGGACATTATATATTCACAACAATGCAATAAAATTTCTAAGTTAGTTTTTCACACAAACGCTCTGATATTGTACTCTAAAACATGTGTTTAAAGTTCAAGCATTTGTATAAATTTCTTAAAATTTTTCTTGTCATCTAAAATGATATAAAATCTTGTTTATGAATACTTTACTAACATTTATTTTGAATACAAGAAATATTCAACTTGAAAACTGCTCATCAAAGTTATTTCTGATCACATTAATTAGTATGAAAATTCTGAACTTCTTCTTGCATTTTGTATCAATATATTGACGTGAATACAAATATTCATTTTTATTCTTTCATATATATATACACATACTCATCCTATTGGATTTAGTGAAAATTCTGTGCAACAATACAGCACTCAATAAATGAAATACGAATATTGAGTTAGAAGATTCTATTAATAATAATCAATAGAAAAATATGTGATACCATGGTTCGAACAAATAAAAATTAAGTTTACACAAATATAGCAACTATTTCGAACTCTTAATTTATTAACTATGCTAAATATAAAAGATATAGCAACTGAGCTCTTATTTGATTACTATTGAGATAAAGTGTCATAAGGACCTATTCAAAAGTTAATGATAAAAATGAGAATGAATAATTAATATAAAGCATAGCTGATCACTCTTCTCACTTTTTTACTCAGAAATTAAATAAATAAATAGAAACAAACATTTCAGTGCAAAATAAAATGAGATTTTACAAATCTCTTGTTGTTCTTAAATCTACCTAGAACATTAATATCTGAGATACATGAAAAAACTTTATAATTTTGATGACAAGAAAAGAATCAATTAAAGAAAAGAAATTTCTAATTAAAGTCTTTATACTCGTAGTATTCTACTTCGAATAAAAAACTAAGCACTATAAAATGATCTAGAATAACAAGGAATAAAAAACTTATGTTAATATGCATTGTAGTTACCAATTTGTTGAGGGTGTGGGTGGGTGTGGGTGTGGGGTGTGGATGT
>CAJNOP010001009.1:30349-52022 GCA_905250075.1 Rotaria sp. Silwood1
GACTTAGTTAACTATTAGAATCGATTAGCATGTCATTAAAATTACAATCATTTCACAAAAAAAAAAGAAAAGATCAAGTACAATGTTTAGACATGAACAAGCCACGTGAAAATAAGGAGTTAATGTGATTGCTCAACTTTATGTTTCTCATAGAGATGAAGAAAGTTGATTATTTTTTAGAATTGAAATTATCGATTCGGATTTTGATGGGAAATTGTCTATTGTTTGTTGCTCATCACTAAGCGAAAAACTATCAGTCAATGTTCTCAAACCATGTTTGCTATAATGTACTTGATCCTGAAATTTTCATTAAGTATGCTCTAGACATCTATCTAAACTCTTTGTTCTTTTAGTGATTAAATTTCTTTGACAATTAAATATTAGTCACACAACTAATTGTCTGTTTGTAAAACAGGAAAAATTACAAATTTCTCATATACTAATATAATGTTCTAATTTTCCTCTATATTACCAGTCGTTAATAGCAAACAACCACAAAAAACCAAACTTGTAATGAACTGGAAGATAACGAAGTACCACATCATATGAAGTATATGCAAAAAATGCTGTAAATATACATAATGATGCTTGATAAAGAGTGATCGAAAGCCATGGAAGTTCATGAGAATGCCATTTGCAAATAAGATATATAAACTGCCAAAAACAAAAGTAAATGGTAAACATATCTATTTGACACCACAAATTACGATCATTGCAGAAACGAGCCACAAACCAAACAGCAGTTAACGTGAATGCAATAAGATTTACGTCTTTTCCCTCTAGTTTAACTTGATACTTTGTGAGTATTTCATTGAAAAAAGCAACAATAGCAAGTATACATGTTTCCATGGATAAAATGTTATTCCAATAATATCTGCATGTGTCATTCACTACAAATAAATTAAATGTAAATTATAGAATGGATTGTTCTAATAGATATACTTTGCAAGTTGTCTAACAGACAACGGATAAACAGCAGATAATCACGTATTGTTTCGATATAAAAATCTTGAAATAAGCTATTGTTTGCTCTTGTTCCTTCCAAACCACAATAGAAAACAAACGTTATTATCATACTCAAAGTAGTAGCAACCATCAAACGTGTGTCAGCATTCATTGCTTAATTATTTACAATAATAACAAAATTCAAAAAGCAAATTTTGTTGATTTTAGCATTGTTGTAGTGAAATAATTGGAATGAACTGTTCGTGCATAAAATTAATGTATTCTATCTCACTCATGTAGTGGACAAATCATCTTTCTTTCTTTCTTTCTTTCTTTCTTTCTTTCTTTCTTTCTTTCTTTCTTTCTTTAGCACATTTATATGGAAGAAAGAAGGTCAAGCGATCATATACAATCGGAAAACAATGTTAAAATGAATAAAAGAAAAGCATAAACACAGAATGAAACAGCTTTACGGTAGAATCGATTATAGAAATATATCGTCCAAACGTAGTCCACAATCAAATAAAAAAATTTACTGAGCGATGCAGCCATTATTGCTAGCTCATTGTGGATAGCACAACTTAAAACAACTGGCTGCATAAAAAATACCGACAACGTTTTCAATGCTTGTGTTGCTGTCACTGACCGTTGAATAGCTGAAATATCAATTGAATTACAATTTTGAACTCTTTAAAAAACGCTCGATTTTGTTTATAATTTTATAGCAATGAATATTTGTTAAAGGGCTTATATAAATTAGAATAGATAGTGATTTTAGTCACTCTTTACTTCATATATAGTTTATGGCGAGAGTTCGATGACTCATCGAGTTCAATACATTTTCTCGCTAATTTTTTTGAGCCCGATGAAACTCAAAATGATTAGATTAAACTTTCCAAAAAAATCAATCTATTCTTTCTTATCATAATAAAAAATGAATCGATTTCATATGTAAAGCAGTTTTCGAAATATTTTGAAAACTGACGTCATCTACATCAGTATTCTATTCATATCTTCAAAACTGTCATTCATCATAAACTAAACCAAAGATATTTGAAATGAGACAAGTTAAATTGATTTTTTGTAAAAGTTTCATCCAATTATTGTGAGTTTCACCAAACTGACAAGAAAATGTATGTCAGTGGTATTTTTCGCCATACTTCATATCGTCAAGTCACTCATATACTAATATAGCTCTCAACTGTATACAGTTCTCTGTGATGTGTCAGTTATACCAATCGATATGAAGTGTATTGTCATCGGAACGTTTTCATGAATTCTATCGAAACTTGTTAAGTAGAACGCTTTAGAATGGTCATATGAAGTTTTTCATAATGAAAATTTATTTCTCTTTTCTCTATGATATTAGGCCCGAGGTAGATTCTTTTGCTGTCTTATGCATAAATTGATGGTTTGCAATGTCCTGGGTACAAAGTTGCTACGATGAGCTTTAAAAATCTTTTTTGTTTTATGCGATATCATAATCAATATTATCTAGGCTTTCAGGAAATGCACTTTCTCGTATTTGCATATTTTTTAGCGATCTTCTTCTCTATGTAATGCATCCTGAAAAGTCCACAGAGGTTTTAGACAGAACAATGAATAGATAGTTGACATTCGAAGATTTTAATAGTCCCAGGATGGATGACGCATTGTATGCATCTTTCGTCCGGAAAGAGCTAGTCTATTAATAAAGTAAAAATTTAATGGTCCCTTATCCTATTTGATTACATATACTATCGGTGATCTATTGAAGCAATGAATTATTCATGTGGCTCAAATGACATAGTTCAATAAATGTTTTTATTGAAAATTTTTATCTTTTAGATGAAAATAAAAAATATCATGGTTTAAGATCTTTCTAAATTTAGATGTTAGTAGAAATTAAAAAAGATTGCTCAATACAATTACATACAATTCAGAACTTAAACTTATAAGACGAATTGGGATGTGGGTATTTATGAGAGAAACACTCACACCCACACCCCACACCCTTTCTGCACAAATAACCATTTCTACAACAAAAAGCCCATTTCCAATAGAAACATCCCTCATGAATAAAAATTAAATGATCATTTTCTCTCTAACTCTTTTCGACTTCTGCTTGTGAATAGAGATATGGATGAAGCACTTCTCTTGGAAAAACAACCAATTCTAATAGAAAAATAAATTTCTCCCAGAAACATCCCTTCAGAAGAAAAAATAAAATGATACATTGCTCTCTGAGTCTTTTGAACTTCTGCTGGTGAGTGGAGACATGGATCGAGTGATTCTCTTTGTTATTGTTCTTTTTCGCTTGTAGCGATGTGGTCGAATGAATGTGGTGTGTTTGTAGAAAAGCGTTTCTTCTGGCTTTATATGGTTGAAGCATTTCTGCTTGAAGTGGAACTATTTCTCTTTGATAGGGGGATATGGTCTAGCTCTCGACAATGCCAGACCCCACATTGCAAAATCGACACATGAAAAATTATTGGAGTTCGGATGATTTACGGTTCCACATCCGCCTTATTCTGCAGACTTGGTTCCTACGGACTACCATTTGTTTCGTTCTCTCTCTAACCATTTGCGCGAGAAAAAATTCGATGACAAAAACGACCTCGAAATGGATCTCGCCAACTTCTTCGGCCAAAAGCGCCAGGATTTCTACGAACGCGGGATCCTTTCTCTACCAGAGCGTTGGCGACAAGTCATAGATAGTAATGGAGCATACATTACTGAAAGCTAGTTGTATTCTTTAAATTAAAAAATAAAAAGGAAATTTTCGAAAAAACTTTCTTGCCAACCCAATAAAATTCTCAAAAATTTTCGAAGCGTACGCGAAAATGTGAGTATCGATCATACGCAGTTAATCGTATCCACACTCAAACAGCAGACACATTAGTATATTGATGACATGGCAAAACGACTACTGAGAAATTTCTGAAATAGATGCGACGTTTCTAACAATCTACATACAATATCGAAAAAACATGAATTAAAGTAGTGAATTTGTTTTGTTAAATAAATAAATAAATAATCTCAATTAAAATTTTTTTATGTGGGATGCATAATAATTTTGTTTATTAAGATTTTATTTGAAAACGTCATTAAACTACTCGCTACAACGTTTTACTTATGTCTGAGTAGTTTTCATGTTGAAATCAATAGTTGACTAGTTTATGATTTTATGTATAATTGATCTTTTAAATACTAATATGACAACGATAGTTACTATAATGAGATTTCGAATCAAATACAGGATTGCTAAAATGAAAAAAAAAACATCTAACAAGACTTATTTACCAATATTCATTATAAAATATCACGCGAGTTCACTTATTGAATCTATATTCAAGTGAATGTAATCTTATTTTATTCGGAAAATTAAGAAAAAAAAATGGAGTAACATGAATAAATGATATTGGAGCTTATTTAATCGATGCAATAATTTAAGAATCAGGAACGAGCAGTTTTTTAATAACTTCATCATGTTTCAATCTAATAAAATAAACATATATAAAACGAAATAAAATTTAAAACAAGATACCCATTGATAAATTCTTGTTTGTTCAATTTCTTATCACCACTTGTATCAAGTTTTTTTATTATTTCTTTGGCTCGATGTGTTGGATTTTTATCACCTTGACGATCTTTTACACCAGCACGATCATACTAAAATATGAAATAGTATTTTAAACTTCATGAAAAGAAAGCAACCATACCAAAGCCGAAATAAGATGAGCTAATTCATTTACATCTAAAAGGCCATCATGGGAAACATCCCATCTGAAGAAAATTATTTAAAAAGAAACATATTGTAAAATAAGCTCATATATTACTTACAAATTGAAGATTATATCAAGTCGTTCGTCTATATTTCCAGTGTTATTACCAACAGCAGCAAGTAAAAGAAATTCATTAAAATCAATAGTACCATCATGATTTTTATCAATAGTATCAAATAAACTATATTTGAAGGAAAAATAAAATGAAATAAATTATATTAAAACATTGTATAAATATACTTGGGTGTTAATTTTTTAGAACTTTCAGGAAAAAGTTGTTTATATGTTGCCATAAATGTATCTTTATCCAATTTACCTGTTGGATGTTTACTAACAAAGTCCTGTATAAAAAAAAAATTAATATACATATTATCGTTTAAAATCATATATATTCAACATACGGAATGCCATAATTGAATTTCTATTTAGAATAAGAAGAACAATATCAAGAAAAAAAAATATATCAAACAGTATATCGATTACCTTTAGCACTTAAATGTGACGAATTTCGAATCATGTTGAATTCTGTATAACAAATATATATATTTAGTAGATTGTATAACATATCGTCAAAGCAACAAACCTTTGTCAGTCAAATCTGTTGGTTTTCGTTCCTTTCGAGGTTTTTTTGTATCCATTTATTTGTTTAATAATGTCGAACGAAAATTGAGATCTAAAATAATTACCATTAAATAGTGTATATGTTATTTAGAAAGTTGACCAATCTTCAATGGCTTTCATTCGTTAGAACAAGAACACAACGAAATATTTTTCTTATTTATAATACATACTTATAATTGTGACGAGCACAGGCAACACACTATTATATATTTATATCACAAATTCAGATGAAATCGAATACGAATAGAAGTAACACGTTATGCTTCATTAATCGGATAATGATCAATAAATAACAAATCAAGGAATAGAAACTAATATACACGACACATCAAGGATAAAATAAAACAGAGATACAATCATTGTATATCTCGAAAAAAATATAACCCCCCCTATCACTCGTTTAGAAAAAAAAATGAGTGAAACATAATGAATACCTTTATCAAAAATTGATAACTTTCATCATTGGGTTATTTCTATCATAGTATGCCTAGATTTCAATGTTTTGAGCTGAAACTATGAATAGAGTGCTTTCAATACTTGTTTTTAAACTTGTAAAACCATACGAAATTCAGTTTTAACATCGTTTGAAACGATGACGAAATTTTTAATTTATTTAATTTATTTTTAGTGAAAAAAAATGAAATATTCTAAAAGATAGCCTACTAGTGCGTTAGTTTAGAGGACAATGTACATGTTTTACTCATCTAAATACTTCATCAAAGCCTTCAGTTAAACAGACGATAAACATAATTATTTGAACAGTCTTTGATTGTACGAATCGAAGCTATATATTATACTTATATTTTATCAATAATTAGTTTTTCTTTTTGGTAGATATTTATTGAGTCAGTTATTCACGAATTTTATACTTATCTTATTTTTATAAGAAGCTTTAAGTTTATTTAAGTAGGTAACAATAAAGTTCTCTCCCAACAGACGATACTTTGAAAACAATAAATCCATTAGAAGAGGGTTTGAATATGGGTTTAGTGAACATGTGTTTCTCCTGTAACTTTCAGTACAAACACATCTACACCATTTATGCTCGAAAAATTGAATTGTTTCAATGGTTTTTCAATTGGTTAATATTTTCTTTTTTTTTCATTTTTTTAAACGTTTTTCGTTTCTCAGTCGTTATTTATTGTCCAGAAGATTGCCAAAGAATGAAACTCAAACTCCGTCATGCATTTATCTTCATCGATTGGTGAACTATGATCAATTTCATCTTAAATGATGATTTCAGTAAACTCTTCGATTAATCATGATTGAATTAGATGAAATGCAAAGCAGCGGCGCAGCCAGGATTTTTAGACCAGTGGACAAGCTTTGCTTGTGTCAAACAAAAAGACCAATGGATGAAATGGATACAATTATTGATAGGCTAAAAATGTTGTACCCTACAAAGTACTGATAACGTAGAAAAAAATGACATCAGGTTCTTTTACAGTGCTGGCCAAAAGTACCGACCTCCATGAAGTGCTTCAATATTCCAAGCTGTTGACTTGAAATTTTGCTTGCATGTGTCTAGTGAGAAATGCTGATCATAGACACCGACCCGACATCAATTCAATGTAATAAGATAGAGTTATATATCAAACACTATCTTTACCTTGGATCGCTGATATCTCAACCAAAAAAAAATGATACTTTTCTATCGCTGAACGGTTTAAAGGACATTTTTCTAGTGATAAATATAGCTCCTAATGTGTACATTACCAGGTAGCAAGGACAATTGAATTCAGTGAGATATAAGTGATTGGCGAAGTATACGGTGACAACAAAGTTACATCATCGTATCGTCAGTTTAGTACATGTTGTATTTCTGAAACTTTCTGGAAACATTTATAGAACTCTGAATATGCTAAGAAAAAATTTTCAAGTGAATCAATTAATCTAAAGATGATTTTCATGTTGACGAACTGAAAATCATCATAACTAAAATTCCATCGGCACCTCTTGAGAGAGTGATATCTCAGCAATTTGAAAGACTTTTCTGGTGAAAATTTTATTGGATAAAGCTGAAGAATCAGGCTTTCGAATGATGGGTTCTGCGGCTCCTATAAGGTGGTTGTATGACTTAGATATGAGTAATAGAAGGTAACGATAGTGTGTGATATATAACTCTCTTCTATTACATTAAATTAATGTCGGGTTGGTGTCTACAATCAGCGTTTTTCACTAGACACATGCAGCCAAAATTTCAAGTCAACAACTTGAAATATTGAAGCACTTCAGGGGGGTCAGGGACTTATGGCCAGCACTGTAATTGGTTGTTGGCAATTCTAACTAAACGTGTTGTTAGATTTATTAATAAATGTAAATACCCATAAAAAATATTTCAATGATAATACTATGGAAACTGCAACGTATAATCTTTGAAATAAAACAGAAAGAATAATGTTTACCTGTTCTATTTTCAATTATTATATGTATCACAGCGGATATGAGAATATAGTTAAGTTCGGAGTGCGTGAAGTAATTTTTAAAATGTTCCTAGCAAAATAAATTATAATAGGAATAAAGCTTAATCAACCATGTGAAATAATTCGTTTGCACAAGAGTTTACAAAACAGACTCAAATTAAACAAAAATTTAAAAAATGTTGTTTTTTTTACTCCTCTCTAATTTATTCATAAAAATTGATGTGGTTTCCAGTCTTTTTTTCCATAATTATCAACACTCGCAGCTGAAATGAAGATGTTAAGTGTTAAAAAAAAACGATTTTGTTCATAGCTGTATGTTGTTCAAGTCGAACAAAAATAATCGATGGTTTCAATCAGAGTTCACAGCATTCCAATTGTGGCGTCTCCTCGAAAAAAATACTCAACGATCACAAAAAAATGAGTCTTTCATAAAATAAGTTAATTCTTAGTTCATTTCTAGAAGAGCCGTCAAATATGCTCCTTCACAGGTTAGACATTGGAAAAGTGAAATTCCAGTGTCATTGAATCAAGCATACAAGAAAAATGACTGTATTGACAATCATGGAAGAAAATGAAAACTCTTCGATCGACCTTCTCTTTTTATGACTGGAAGACAGAAAAATAAAGTTCGCAACTTTTTGTGCACAATGTTTGACCACTCGAATTTTTTTCAATTTTTGCTACAGTCATGATTGAAACATTCGTTTTCAAGGCTTTTATTTTTTCTTTATGAGACTTTCATTATAATAGCTTTAAAAAAAACGAAATTGAATTAAAATGAAGAGAAGAATTGAAAGAAAGATGCAGTACTTTGCTTTTTTTGTTATAATGAAATATATTTAAAAAGAAAGGAAGAAAAAGAATATTGAAAGCAAAAGGTTTGCAGTCGAAGCAGACGACATAACTGACTATCAAGATAAGATACCGTTATTACTTTTTACTTAATGGGGTGCGGAAGTAGTTCTGCTGTCGCTACTGCTCCCGTTCAAGCTGGGCCTCAAAATAATATTAATAATCAGCAGACCAGAATACCAAGCGCACGAAATGATGTCGCAAAGCGAAAATCGAGTGCTTCATCTCAGAAAAGCGCTAGGAAAAGTATAACAAGTGCCACATCTCACAAAAGTACTACTATTATTAAACCATCGACTCCACAGAAAAAACCTAAGACTTCTTCACTACATTCGGAGCATGAGATCAATCAATATCTTGTCATTATTTGGGTGGATGCAAATATTGATCAATCAAAAAAAGCATATCATGATTCAGTGACTAAACTTCAACGCATTACATCTGCGGTCTATACATGTACTAATTCTGAACAATGTATAAATTATATTGATAATATTGACGAAAAAAAGATATTTCTGATTGTATCGGATGATTTAGGCGAAGAAATCGTACCTCTGGTACATGATAAACCACAGGTCGACAGTATTTATATATTTAGCCAAGTAAAACGACAAAGATTAACTTGGACAAATAAATGGTCCGAAAAAATAAAACAAATCCTGTTTAATATGAAAGATATTTTTCAAAAGATTAAATTTGACAGTGGACTGGTTGGTAGCTTAACTTCAATTAGTATTATACGTAGAATAGATATCCCAAGCTTAATTGGAAATGAACTAGATCAGTCATATATGTATACACAATTACTCAAAGAGATCCTACTTGAAATGAAACATGATTATGAATCAAAGAGTAAGTTGGTTGAATTTTGTCGAACACAATATGCTGACAATATTCTTCAATTGGGTTTAATCGATGAATTTGAACAAGAATATAATAATGCTTTAGCCATTGAATGGTATACAAAAGAATCATTTCTTTATGTAATGTTAAATCGAGCTTTGCGAAATCAAGATATTGAAACGATCATGAAAATGGGATTCTTTCTACAGGATCTTCATCAACGAATTGCAGACATGCATATTAAACAATCAGAAACTCGTGATAGTAATAGATTTATTGTTTACCGAGGACAGGGTATTATGCCTGATGAAATAGAAAAGATACAAACAAGTCAAGGTGGTCTTCTTTCTTTCAATAGTTTCTTGTCGACGACTCTCGATGAAAAAGTTTCACTTCACTTCGCAGAACAAGCATACAAAAATCCAAATGTTATCGCAGTTTTATTTCACATGGAGATTAATCCTAAGATCTCATCGGTTCCATTTGCTTTTATTGATAAACAGAGTGCATTTAAATACGAGAGTGAAATTCTTTTTTCTATGCATACCGTTTTTCGAATTATGGGCGCTCAAAAACTTAAGGAGAGGTTTTGGCAAGTCAATTTAGCCTCGACAAGTGATAATGATGAACAACTCAAAATGCTTACTGATTATTTTCGAAAAGAGATTGAAGGAAGTACTGCTTGGGAACGATTGGGCCATTTGATGCTTAAAATGGGAGAATTTAGTCAGGCTGAAGAATTATATGCACCACAGCTTGATGCGACAGATGAAAAGAATGGGCGAAATCATGCTCATCTCAATAACCAACTTGGATATATCTACAGTCAGAAAGATGACTATAAAACCGCACTTTCATATTATGAAAAGACACTCAAAGTGGAGCTGGAATTTCTTCCTCCAGACGATTCTTCGCTTGCTGTGACCTATAATAATATAGCAACAGTACAGAATTTAATGGGATACTATTCATCTGCACTTTCGTCGTATGAAAAAGCACTTGAGATAGAAGACAAATCTCTTCCTCCTGATCATTCTACATTAGCTACAACCTACAGCAACATCGGTTTAGTGCATAAAACTTTAGCAGACTTTAAGAGTGCACTTTCATTTTATCAAAAGGCGCTTGAAATTCGAAAAAAAACACTTCCACCTAATCATCCAGATTTTGGAATTATATACAGTAATATTGGCGGACTACATCAAGACATGGGAGACTATTCAGCTGCTCTCAAATTATATCAACAGGCACTTGATCTTCGAGAAAATATCTGCCACCGAAGCATCCAAATTTGGCTACAAGCTACGGTAATTTTGGTTCTATTCACAGTACAATGGGTGACAAATCGAAAGCACTCGAATATTACAAAAAGGCGTGTGAAATTCGAGAATCATCTCTTCCTTCTAATCATCCAGATAAAGCCAACAGCTACAATTGCATTGGTTCAGTATATAATTCGATGGATGATTATTCGAATGCCCTTTCATGGTTTGAAAAAGCACTCGAAATTCAAAAGCAAGCTTTTCCAGAAAACCATCCAGCTTTTGCTAATACTTACAATAACTTTGGTTCGGTTTATAGTTCGATGGGAGAAAAATCAACTGCTCTATCATACTATCAAAAAGCGCTAGAAATTCGAGAACTCTCACTTCCTCCAAACCATCCTGATATAGCTACTAGATACAATAACCTTGGTACAATCTATAGCACTATGAGAGATAAACAAAAAGCTTTATCGTCCTATGAAAAGTCACTCGAAATCGAACGAACTTCTCTTCCTCCAAATCATCCGACGTTTGTTACTACATACAATAATATTGGTTTAGTTCACCAATCAATGAACGATTACTCTACTGCACTTTCTTTTTATCAAAAAGCATACGAAATCTGTGAAACAAATGCTCAACTCAGTGAATCCGATGAAGCAGCTATGACTTATAATAAAATGGGATCAGCGCATCATTCAATGAAACAGTATTCTACTGCTCTATCATTTTTCGAAAAAGCACTTGAAATACAAAGTAAATCTCCTAATCCTAAGATTCGTAATTTGGCTATTACGTACAGTAACATGGGTTTAACCTATCACGAGATGAATGATCATCAAAAGGCACTTTTATATTATGAAAAAGCACTTGAAATTGAACAGAAAATGTTTCCTGACGATCATTGCGATTTGGCTACTTCATACAGTAATATTGGATTAGTATATGATTCGATGAAAGATTATACACAAGCACTTTCATTTCATGAGAAAGCACTTGTTATTCGAAAGAAAAAGATGTCTTCTGATGATTTAACACTTGCTTCAACTTATAACAACATTGCTTCAACATATTATGAAATGGAAGACTACTCGAATGCGATCTCATTGTACAACAAATCACTTCGCATTCGTGAAAAATCTCTCGCTACCAATGATCCAATTCTAGCAACTACCTACAATAATATCGCAGTTGCTTATAAGTTAATGGAAGATCATATCAATGCACTTGCATTTTATGAAAAGTCACTAGCTATTCGAGAACATTCTCTTACAGGTAATGATCCAACATTAGCTGCAATCTATAGTAGCATGGGATCAATATATTATTCAATGAACAATCATTCGAATGCTGTTATGTTTTACAAGAAAGCCATTGCAATTGAAGAGCAGTCGTTAACTCAAGACTATTCATCATTGGCAACGAATTACTACAACATTGCTGTCGCTTATAGTTCAATGAATGATGAATCAAACGCTCTTCTTTTTTATCAAAAGGCGCTTGAAATTCGACTAAACAAGCTTCCAATTGATGATCCATCTTTGGCGAAACTCTATACTAGCATTGCATCTCTACATTATTCGATGAATGATTATCCAAATAGCGTTCAATTTTATAAGAAATCAATTGAGATTCGTGAAAAATCGTCGTCTACAGATGATCTCGAATTAGCAACCAATTATAACAACATTGCTGTTACTTGTAAAGCAATGGATGACCTCACAAATGCTCTGGTATATTATGAAAAAGCACTCGCGATTCGAGCTCAAAGACTTCCACCAAGTGATCCACTATTGGTTCCACTTTATAGCAGTATTGGATCGATACATTCATCAAACGGCAACAAATTAGCTTCGGTTGAATTTTATGAGAAATCACTTAAAATCCAGGAAACATTACCCTCTCCTAATTATTCGTCGATGTCTGTGATGTATTACAATACAGCCATAGCTTATGAAGGTCTTCAAAACTACGAAGCAGCTCTCAAACATGCTGAGCGTTCTGTCGAAACTGCTCGCTTAGCTTTTGGTCCTGACCATTCGGAAGTGAAGGAAAATCAAATGTTGGTGGATAGACTTCGTAATAAACAATGATCGAGGTCTTTTCATACGGAATGAGAAGATTCTTTCCTTACATTTCGCTTTTACTAATGAAAAAAAAATATTTGTCTGTCTAACGAATCGACTAGTTTAATAAAGGTTTAGACACTCTTTGACCTTGTTGCTGTGTATAATTTGCATTCACCTTTTATTGTTCTCAAGGTAGTCAGATGTAGTCTTCTCTGCACAAATTGATGTAACTTAGTCTGTCTGAAATATTTTTTAACCAGAAGACCCACAAAACTATCGAGTAGAACAACAAGAATAGCAAGTACCGAAGAAAAATGACATCTGAGAACTAACAATGCAACGAGAAAAGTTAAATTTAGGAATGAGTTTTTACGTCTTTAGAGTGACGTCTTGGTATGGTATGAGAAACCAATATTTTTGTCATCCATAATTGGAGTGTGAATGTATGGATCAATGTGCGAGTGGAGTATGGTTATGAGTGAAACTTCTTCCGATAAGCATATTTCCATCCCACACTCACAGCCTAACAGGAATGGGAAGACTGATAAAGAACAGCTAGGAGGAGAAGACGAAAGAAGGCAAGAGAAAGGCTGACATAGGCATTATCATTTCCTTTATCAGCTGCAGTGATGATGGTCATAAGTGAGAAAATACACACAATCAGTAAACAAATGACGCTGACTCACTCCTTCATTCCATTCCCGAAATAACAACAACAAATTCACTTCATCTCTGATCTTATACAATAGCAATTCAAGCATCAGTGAGCAACCAAACGGAATTGCTAACACTTATCGGATAGCAATCCTCAACTGCCTGGATACCAGTTATACTGACTAGATACCTCTGATCCGTTTGTTTTTCACAAAAAGAGTAGTTCCTTCGAGCCTCTATCATCTTTGGTTGTTTATTTGTTCGTTTCTTGGGTAGTAGTAGAGAGCAAGAAGTCTTTTCTGTCCACCAATCTTCTCTTTGAGATTTGTATGTTTCGAGAATCAACAGCTCATTCATTCATGAGTTTTTTATTTATTTTTTATACTCAGTTGTGTTTTTCTTTGCAGGTCCTGAGAAACAACATGTACCAGCTAATATATCGACACATTAGATCTTGCTTAACTGAGTCAAAAAAAACGGAGATGATTAGTTGAAAAAATTATCAAAAGAACTTGTAAATTACATAATAAATTATGACAAAAATCGTTGATTAGACAAGATATGATGAACAATTGGGATTCGCGGGAAAACTCAACGGAAATAAAATTCTCTTGATCAGCAAATAATGGTTGTTTCACAATCTGGAGTCGACTTTCATTTTCTCTCTGTCATTGATTTTTAAATAATTTTTTCCTGTCGAACTAAAAGAAGATTTACTTGCTTTTTATAATTGAAATCGAAGGTGCTCCAGCAAGGGTTCGTTCATAAATAGTTTATTTTAGATAGGCATTTAGGATTCTATAGCATGAATGAAAGTATCATCTAGATGATGAAAATCATCAGAATCGACATATCTTCATTTTTGAGTGACGATATCTAAATGAAGGATAATATCGTGGGTAGGCATATGAATGAGGTTGTTTCCAAAAACATCCTATGCAAAAAATGTCAGTTTATGATTAAACACAAGTCTCACATTAACCAACCCATAATGATATCAAACAGTCACAAGATTTTGGTTCTATTAATTCAAAGAATGTTTTGAATTTTCATTTCTCTTAACAATATAATACGGACTTCATTTGCAACGAAGCAATAAAAGATATCATTAGTGATTTTTTTCGTTCTATTTCTTTTCAAAAGGCAAACAATAACTGCTAGAAATGGAAAAGAGCAAATGAATGTCTTCATATGATTATCATACATTCAAGTGTATTACATTAAAATGCAAAATTTTGTTTCTTGACTATAATATTATTATTATTGTTCAAGTTCTTCTACTGAAAATTATAAATTTTGTATTTGATATTTAGTGTCGTCTACCACATGTGCAAGGAACAGTTGTGCTTGCTTCCAAATTCAACTCTTCAGCGATGAAACTCAGCCGCTGTGATTCATTTTTGACATCGCTTTCACGTGTTGTCTGCCTCGCATCTCAGTGGCGCCTGCTCGGATCTTAGCTGATTCATGATCTCATCAACACCATTTTCCATGAGAAGCCTCAGGTACATTCGAATAACGTTCCTTTCAGCCACACTAAAGTTACCATCGTTACTACTGCGTGTACCACCTATCGAAAAACCATCGTGGAGAAGTTTTTGGAATATATACTTGAATTGGGCTGTACAATAGTGAATCATACCGTTAAAAATACAATTTAGGTGCCGATAGCCATCGTTGTTCACAGTAGCGCTCTTCATAATCTCTTGAAATTTAATATAAACATAGTGATCCATATCATGATCCTTCAACTCAATAGATGGATTTGCCTTGAGAATGGACAGATACTCATCACAACACTGTCGAGCATAGTGAACAATATATTGTTTGGCCTGTGTCATGGAGCCAGTCAGAGGCATTTCTTGAACATATTTTTGAATAGCATCAGTCGGAGTCAATTCATACACAGCTGCAATTTGCTGAGCGATGCCTAGAAACACGACACATGTTGCCTGTGTGCAAAATTCAACGAAAGGCGATGAAGAATCAAAGAAATTCGGCATTGATTGAGCCATACTTGTAGCGTTGCAAGATAATATTATAAATCAACACAATGATAACTATTTTTATAGGCAAAAAGCTGATACATAATTTCAACTGTAATGTCTATTGGTTGTGCAATTACATACGTTGAGAGGAAGAGTGATGAAATATACGTAGGGGGTGTTCATAAGTAACGATCCCATTTTTATTTTTTTCTTATCTTTACTATATTTCAAGGTGAATAGTCATCGACGATATAGTTTTGAAGAGTAGCATCTAATCTATCATTGAAGAGGAATGGCACTCAATTTGTAGCAACTCTAAGAAAGTGCTGCATTTGTGAAAATATTGAAAAAATTTTATCAAGTTTTTTTTTTTAAATTTTTCTTCTAAAAGAATGACATTTTTAGTATATTGTGAATATTCCTCTCAACTTTTGATGTTTTGACTTGAATTTTTTTCAAAAGATAGTCTGTAAAATTCTCTACAAAATCTAATAAAAACAGCTGTTTCGATAGATTACTTAGGATGGCTTGAAACTTGGTTAGGGTCAAATCATTAGTTTTGTGGAAAAAAAACTGTATTAGCGATAATGGACTCTTTTTGGAATGTAGTACTGTTGATCAGATACGCGTTTCCAATTATTGTTTTGGCGAGCTGTTTCTTTTTTGGATTTTGTGAAGAATTTTACAAGCTATCTTTTGGAAAAAAATTCAACTCAAAGCATCAAAAGTTAAGAGAAATATTCACAACATACTGACAAGTCTTACAGTTGCTGCAAATTGAGTGCCATTCCCCTTAAATAATGACTTAGATGCTATTCTTAAAAACTATATCGTCAATGACTATTCTCTTTGAAATATGGCAAAGATAAGAAAAAATAAAAATGGGGTCGTTACGTATGAAACCCCCTTTAATCAATTTACTTAAACAATAGAAACTCATCTCTCTCTTTCAATTTTCTCCCTCTTCTCGTCCGAAACAAATAATAAAATTTAGCTCCTCGATTTTTTATTGAAACCGTCTCAACAAAATGCATTGTGCTAAAAAAAAGCACCATCCTGGATCATAATTATGCATTTGCTATAATCAGTTTTCTTTTCATATCTTTTATAGTAAAAAAACGAGTTGATTTTCATTTTTCGCACAGAAAAATTTCTGTTCTGACACAATGGAACACGAGTATACCGATCTCATTCCAATTTGAAACTTCTGTCTCATTGCTTCTTGATGAGTTTTTGGCAGCAAAAGAATTAGAGGAATAAGCTGGGCAAGATGTGAAAAATTATAGACAAAATAACATATTCATAATACTAATGTCGATAACGATTTCACCGCTCTTAGCCATTTTAGTTTCCCAAGACGCCTGTAAATGCTCTATATACATTTTTTCCCATTCATGAAGATATGTGGTGGCGCTAAAATCATTTTCAAGTCTTGAGAAAATACAATAGCAGTGCATCTTAAACATATGTCTAGTGTGTCGGTATAGAGCATAAGAATGCTATTATTTATTTATTTATCATTTTTCTTGACCTTGTTTTGATCAAGTTTGAAAACACGATTCATTGGATGTTTTACAACAAAATCGGGTTCCCTTCTCGGAAAATATTCGTGAAATCGATCTAGAGAACCTTTAGGATGTCTTAATATCCACTTGAGTGATGAAAAAAGATTTTTTTGTGGTAATAAAACGTTCGTTAAATAGATTGTATATGATGATGGTGAATCTTCGTGAACATAATCAACTTGAAATAATGTCCAGGGTAATACTAAAACTTCATGTTCATCTTCAAAATCAGATAGACACGGTTGTGTGTCAGATATTCGACTTAAATTTATTGCTTGATCACATTCTACAGGAAAATTGAATATGAATAGAACACGATTTTTTCGCATATTGTCAGGAGTTTCAATTGCTGCATCTGCAAAATCTTCAGCAACAGAGCGATTTTGAGAAGTTGAAGAAAAATGTTTAGTTTGCAAAAGACTTCCACGATTATGAATGGCCCATTCATATGTTGCAATTTCATCATCAGTCATTTTTGCACCACGATATGATAGTCCTTTGAAATATCGATCTCTTAATGTTTGTAATTCTATATACAAAGGTAATGCTAATGGCATTGGATTTTGTCTTAGAGATGAATAAAATTTTGTTTCCAATGTGTACAAACGTATGAGATATTTAATATGATCATCAGAATTATTTGTTAAAAATTTATTCAATAATTCATTTGCTATAGATGATTGTGGATCTTGGTTAGCTATGAGTTCTCGATCAATTATATCTTGAAGTCGAATACCAATGCCATTCAATGACATTGGTGCTTCACGATTGAATTTATCAGCAATAAATCTTCCCAGTTTTGATTGACACATAGCTATTGATGTAGTAGCATAACCTATTTCAAGTTGTTTTTCAGCTTTTGTTTGGTAAGTTTGAATCGATGACAACCTTTTTGTTTCAGACGGTAATGTCGTAATGGAAGCAACAGTTTCTCTTTTCTACAAAAAAAATACGTAATTAGATTTTCATAACAGATTCATATAAAGAAATAGGAACAGATGTGTTGTGCTCACTGATACTAGTAACAAAAATTAATCCTTCTGTAGCAAGCGTCTGAACTCGAATATCTTACTCAATCTTCTAATCGTGTTGACCTTATCAAGACTTACGTCTTCTTTGGGTCGTCGAACAACATCGAAACAATCATCTATACATTCATCTTGAAAACGTTGACTACAATCGAGAATTTGTGGTCGTTTGAATAATTGTCGAATATCATCATTGGCAGCTTCTTCGTAAGCAGTTAAGCCATGTCGATTTATTTTTGATCGATCACATCCATTTTCTAACAATAGTTTAACTATTTCTTTGTGACCATAGTAACAAGCAGCATGTAATGGTGTACTATTAATATCTGGTTCCAAAGGATTTATATCATATTTTGCTTGTTTGAGAGTTAACAAATACTTTTTAACAAGATCTATATCACCATTTCGACATGCAAGATAGATTTTACTGACTTCAGATGGTTGTTTAGTAGTTGACACAGAATCCATTCGGTAATATTCCTAGAAAATAAATCAAATTAGATTTGAAAATTTAATTAGATATTAACAAGAAAAAAAACAATCACTAATTCCGAAAGAAAAAATATTTTATGACATATATTAGTTCATATATATTGCAGCATGTGAGTTAATTCAATGACATCATCTTAATGATATGAATATGATTCATTGAATGAATTTTCAGCACGAAAATTTAGCAAGTACGAGACCAAATCGTTTCTCAAAATATCCACAAGTTTATTTGACGTCGTTTGAAATCAAGAAATGTTTTTCTCCTATTCCTTCACAATTTTTTGTCAATTATTACTTTTGCATTAGTATAGTCATGGATGAATAAATAATTTCATAACTTATTTCTCACCGTCTTTCACGTGCTCTGCTTTCTTTCACTTACGAAAAATTACTGTATTGCACTTATTTATCCTTTTCTATCAATAGTAGAACAGAATAAGTCATATTTTTTTCCTTTTTCATCTCAATACGTTGACTCATGGTATACTCCCCATTGCTCTGTACATACCCAAATGTTTGCATCTCTTAGTTGCAGAGGCGAATCACGACTGTTTGAGTTTTATATAATGACATTTTCGTTTTAGATAAACGCCTAAGAATCATCATGCTATTCAATAAGGGGCTTTTGTATATCGAAAAAAATCAATCTTTCAATGAAGAATATAAACTCAATGTCATCAAAAGTACATGATTCTAGATGAAAATAAGATATATTTGAGTTGACACAAACGGAAATCGTATGCATATCATAAAAAACATGTTCATCACGAGGAGCAGCTACAAATATATTTTATTTTTTATCCAGCCATCAAATACAACAAAGTCTCTTATGTATGTCTAGAAGTTTGCACATAATCATGAAAAAAAAAGTCTTTCCTTTTGTTAAATGGGTGATTCCATGGGGTTTATACCACTTTATGGAAGAGATCTTAGATTTTCATTTTCAACTTCTTGTTTATTCGAACACAGTCTGAAAAGAATTGAGTAAAATAAAAATTACGAATGTGTCCCATCCACTTCGAGCACTCATCAAAAAAACGAGGTACATGTATAAATAATGTATTGTAATCGGATTTCGTTCCATATATATTGCTGCTCGATTGTAAACAAATTTCGATAATTTATCTAGCTTTGATACTTCGAAAAAGGTCAAGAATAGACAGATTTTGAAATCTATCAACTACAGTCAAATATATATAAACTCTCACAATAAAATTCATCGTTGATTTTTCACTGAATATACATGGAAAGAATTTTTTCTTTTTCCATGATAAACGAACTGAGATAAAAAAGAAAGTGCATCTTTGTTCTATTTTAGCTGTAAATAACTGCTCTTTTGTATATATTTCAGATGAGATCTGCTCAAACTCCATTTTCTATAGGAACAGTAAGCTGATTCACTGAACTAATTTTTCATATGATCATAGTGACACTTAGAGTTGTAGGATACTTCATACAAAATTATGATATTTTCTCATAGAATAGTAAGTGTGTTTTATAGAGGCAGTATTGCTAAACAAACAACATTTATCATTGGACATTAGTTGAACAAATAAAAACGTTAACTAAAACTTCTCTTCGTGTGACACTTAGTTTTTCAATCTTTCTGATAACTTTTAACATTTGTTTCAGATATCATGCCACGATCTAAACCGTGTCAGCATATCTTCGCCATGTGGATGCCGTGAATTTACCGAAGGAATGTCATCCAGTTTCATCTAAATTATTAAAGTTCATGCGCGAGCGTGATGAAATACCAAACTTGAATGTGCGTTGGTTGTGTCCGAATTGTTTCACATTCGAGACAAAAGAAACCCAATTGGAGGATTTGGAAGAAAGAGAAAATATTGAAAGTGAAGAACATGACAGCGACAACAAAATCAATGAAGAAAACTTTTCATTCCAATCGGATTGTCTAACTAGTTCTAGTTCCCAAGAAAGTTCTAGGTCGAGTGCCGATTTATACGAGCTCACCCAGGTGAAAAAATCATACACAGATCATATAAGATCTTACAAGATCGTACTGACGTCGGATGTTGTAAGATTCATACTGTATGATCTTATGCAATCATACAAATATCTTAGTCTAAGATTCTTGCAAAATCTGATGATCGGAATCTTGTAAGATCTTATATGATCTTATAAGTTCATAATTTAGATTTGTCTTATGTAAATAGTTTTTATAACAATAGTCTCACGTATTTAAATATTATTTTTATTCAGAGTAGGGGTGTCATTTACCATTTAATTTATAATAAATATAAATTATGAGAAATTTATGTTTATTATAAATGTAAATTGACACCCCTAATTCAGAGGTTCTTCTCTGAGAAATGGATCAAATAAACTTTCAATGATGGAGAAGAGAGAACTGTTCGATTTAAGCATTGAAAGAAGGAAGTCAAACCCTTGAGAAATTTCTATTCTTCCACTATCTGTCCAGCTCGAAGAAGCCTACACAAATCCATACACTTGTTTCAACTAGGCGTACATTTTAAGAGTTTTTTGTATATGCCAAAGTACTGAAGAATGATTGACATAAATCAATATTTAAGTTTCGATTCATTTGAGAAAGATAAGTCCGAAAATAATCTTAGTTAGTGATTCTTATTCTTCAATTGGAACTGAACTTGAATTAGTTTCAATCCGCCGATCTCACATATCACTCTTTTTCTCTGATACTTCAAAGGACATGTAATTAATCATTACTACCATTTCATTTATTGATTTATTTTTCTCGAAAAAATCTCAAAAAGCAACAACAAACACATAAAGATCAACAACAAGAAAAATGACTCATCATCCAAAAATGACAATTAAAATTGTAGCTTTTAGAGTATTTTGTTTTACATATATATATATTTATCATAAGCTGGTCTAATTACTCATATGTATCAATAAAACACATTTGAAAGGAAAATAAACCAACCCATTAAAAGCACTAAATATAGAGTGCGGAAGAGTACAAGAAAACCAATCATTAAAAATAAATGCAATTCAAGAAAGTATGTGTTCAATTTAAATTATATTTTATTTTTATTTTAGATGATGTCATAGACCAATCCGAAAAAAAAAAGTATTGATTCAATGTAAATTGTCTTTTTATTTTTATTTTAGACAATATCGACCATTAAACCAAATAAAGTAAGCATCTTTTTAATTTA
>CAJNOP010001009.1:52122-62650 GCA_905250075.1 Rotaria sp. Silwood1
TTTTGAATAACTTTTGATAGAAACATGATAGAAAGCTGTGGTTTTCACCGTTGAAAAGAGCAGATAGAAACGCATCAAACTATATAAGACAATGGCTTTTAACTTCGACTTTTGGACCCTTTTGCAATAGTTGAACAAAGAAATGCCTTAAAAATAGGTCTGATTTTTCCAGGAAAAAACTGAGTATTTTTTACAAAAATTGCTGGCAAAGTGGTGTAGAATTGTCGATTATAATACCGAGAACTCCCAAAACAGTGAAAATTTAAATCAAGTCTTATATATACTTTTGTAGCTCGTCAGCTGACGATTCTAACCGACTCGTCAAAGTTTAAGATTTGTTCTATCTTCATAGAGCAACAGTCTACTCTTCCAAGATGACCATATTTCACTATTTATTTATGAAATAAATCTCAACAATTTTATATGAATCGATGCGCTGGATCAGCCTTTTTCCAACAGTGAAAACCGCAGCTATCTATTGTGGGTTTCTATCAAAAGTTATTCAAAAAATAGCCACTCGCCTTTTTTTTGAAATGAGCATTAGTTCAAAGCAGTTTCTCATTTCGATATGTTTTCTCATATAGTTCTAAATTGAAGAGTGATAAAACATTATTGAATGATTAATAAAAAGAAATAGCATTCTTTCATTTAAATGAAACTGTTTTCTGTTTTTTAGATAAGATCGTTTTAAGATAGACATTAAATACCAATCAAATTTCTTTCTCAATTAAGATTTTTACTTCTGTTAGATATACAATATATTTGAATTAAGATTTAAGAAATGATACAACTAATTTGACGACATTGATACTAATTATTTTAATGTCCACAAAAGATCACTACATTTAATTGATGATAATGTTTCAACATCTATCTCAAGTGTCTTGATTTTGAAAATAGACAGACGTTGATACAGTCGAGTAATATATAGGATAGTCCTGATGTTTTATTTTTATATCAATTATCAATATTATTAAAGCATAAAATGTCGAGTAATCATAAGTTTTTTTTTAATACAAAAAATAAGTTAGAAGTAAAGTAGACATTTTATCATTTAATTATGAATAAGCTCAAGATCAAAGTCATCACTATCATCGCTAAGAATCTTATTTAATAAATAAAGACATTGTGTTTTTTTAAAACAATCTTTAAAATAAAAAAAGTTCAGCTATAGCTTATATGAGAAAATGTTGTTGTTGTTGTTGTTTTATAGCTAGAATAATGTTTTTTTTTGAGAACATCTCGAATATTTTATTGCTGATATATAATTATTCTTGCCTGTTTCGTATATTATTAACGAGCGAATGCATTCAAATACAACTCATAATAATCATGAAAGGATTTTTGAGTGGATACATATAAATCTTCATCAGATTACTCTTTTATCTGTCACGTTCAATGAAAGTATCAAAGAGAAAATTAATTTGCAGAAGATAAAATATTATTTCCATTCAAATGAGAAGAAAAAAAAATCAGAAAAGTTTGAAGAATGTGTCATTATGAAAACAATGCTCATAAAAAATGTAACTTACATCAATAAATTTTATTTAAGAAATAGAATCAGTTACAAATAACAGTAAGATAGAAAAAATCTTCGCTTCAATTGGTTCGAGCAGGCTGTGATTTTAATAAATCGCAAAGATTTGTTAACAGCCTTCGTTTATTCATACCTAAATATCTATAAAAAGTTGGATATTATAGTTCATAATACAAATAAATTACAAAATAATTCACAATTTCTGTTATATATATACATATAGATACATGTGTACGTAGACGTCTATACTTATATTGACATACACATGCATATGTTTTAGAACATTATACATGTTCCATTCTAAAAGAGAGAACAAGACATTCTAGGATCTGTCACACTCTCGCGGCAATCACATCATTAGGGACATATTGTTAGTTGTTTCGCAGTATCCCACACCGAGACTCTGTGGACTATATGGACTCTGCTAGACAATAATAAACTTATTATAATTATATACATACATTTCTGCAAATAAATAGACATATATACATATAATACTGAATTTTTGAATTAGTTTGTAATTCATTTACGTCATTCAGTGGAATATGAATAACTTCCAAGTATCACCTAGGATAATAATTAGAAAAAAAAATTAAAAACAGCAAGTCTTCCAAACTGCGCATAAGAGAACATTCTCAATGTTGATGCAATGACAATTATAATGTTATTGTCGTTTATCTTCTTCCTGTTCTACCATATCTATTTCTTTCTTATGTTTTGATTCACATAAATCATTATACACATACATGTCGATATATATATATATATGTGCATAGTATTTCTCATTCGATATGGTTGAAAGATCTTGATTCGTAACTCTCTCTCTCTCTTATTGTGTATTCATGTTTCACTTTCTATATTGATATGAAAAAGAATTTAGCATTAAAGCTGAAATGAACTTACACAGTTCATGATATGCGACATTTAAGTGTCGAAGCGTTATTAAGCCGGTTTTATGCATTTCTGTAAATTCTTTATTAGGAAATTCTTGTACTTACAGTCTGTTTCTAAGCAGATTGAATGTTGTTACTGCTTCAGTTATTAGGAGGATTTTATCAGAAAAATTATTATCTCAGTCAATATTTGCTGAAACAAGAAGTGATTATTCTTCCATATAGTTATACTCATATTGAAAGTTTGAATTTAAGTAATCTTGAAAAGACAGATTTATTGATTTCATAAAGTGTTAACATTGTTATAAATGTTATAAATCGTACTACTACTTTGACTTGCAAAATATATAGTTAAAGATTTAACTATGTTAAGTATAGTTTAGATCATTCATAATTGCTGGTTTTTTTTCTTTCACCTACATGCTTCTAACATTCATTGAAAATATTATATAGTGAGAGAAAAACAAGAGAAATGGCACAACTACTCAATATTATCTTTATGCTACACCAACAAGACTATCATAAAAGTGATCAGAGAACAAGAACTATTGAAAGCAAAAGTTGTATCTATACTAACAGTAAGAGACGAATGGAAAGTATTCGCAACAATCGTTACTGCACGATTTTCAAAAAGAGACCATAAATGAGAACGTTTTGTACGATAGATATAATTCTTTAATATCTATAAGATACACTAGCTCTCGATTGAAAAGCTCTTTGCTATCTGAGAAGCCTCTCTTGATTTTCATAATAGTAGATTGATTAATTTCATGATATTGATAATACTGTTTTTTGCTTATCTTAAACATATGCAAAAAAATAGATTGAACAGATTTCTATCATGAACCAAAACAAGATTTCGTTTTCTATTGTGCAATATTATTAGTCGTTTGCATGTTTCAGAAAAAAGTTTTTAATTAATCTTGTTTCTATTTTTTGGAGAATTAGTCTTTTCTTTTCAAGTTGTGTTGTGAAGCATTGAATATTTTGCTTTCAACAACAGTTGCTGCAACTTTTGACATAATACTTGTTAAAAATAATTAAAAATATAATTTGTTTTTCATGATGTCTGCTAATGAATGGGTATTTCTTTTTCATTTTCTATTGCAAGCAAGAAAGCTGTATTAGTGGAAAAAAGAAGAAAAGAAAAAAGAATATTACTTTTTTTGAACTCATTAGAAGAAGGTGCGCATTACATATATTATCATGTCGTCACCATCATCATCAACAGCAGAATTAATTGTTACTATTGCTGAATATTATACAATTTATACTGGTTTTATTACTTTATTTTTTGGTATCATTGGAAATATTTCTCTCATTTTTGTATTAACTCGTCTTAGAATTTTTCGTGGCAATCCGTCTGCATTTTATCTTATCGCAGAATCAATTACTAACTCACTTCAAATGACAGTTTTATTAACATCTCGTATTGCAATGAACGGTTTTGCTACTGATCTAACACAAACAATATTATTCTGGTGTAGATTAAGAGCATTGTTCAGAGCATATTTTACTCTTGAACCACTTTCTATTATTTGCTTTTCTGCTATTGATCAATATTTATCAACAAGTTATTATCCATTATTAAGACAAAAAAGTACAATAAAATTGGCTAAAATTCTTCTTACTATTGTGACTATAGTTTGGATTCTACATGGTATACCATTCATTTTATTCTCTGAAATTCAAACAACACATGGATGTTTTATATATAATTCCAGGTTTTTAAATTATATTATATATTTCTATTATCCAATACTTTCTGGTATATTACCGATCATTATTTCGACATTTTTCGGTGTATTAGCTTATCGAAATGTTCGTCGAATTGTAAGACGTCAAATGCCAATACGTCGACGAAAATTTGATCAACAATTAACAGCAATGATTCTTATTCGAGTTGTTTTTTTAATCATTATGATATTACCATATGTTTTGGAACGTATTTATATGGTTTCATTCAAAATAAATAACAGTGGACTTTATGATGCTATTTTGATACTTATTGATGATGTTGCTTATTCATTTTTTCATATAAATTATGCAGTATGTTAAAATAATTACAGATTTGTATTTATTTATTTATTTATTTTCATCATTTTAGGGTTCCTTTTATTTATTTTTAATATCATCAAAAAGATTTCGTCGACAAGTTAAATATGCTTTTATACAGAAATTTTGGGAAATATATTGCACAAGAAGAAAACATCAAAATCAAGTATTTCCAATAACACAATCATGCATTAGTGAAGATGATTTTTAATCACTTTAATAATGCAAAATATATTATTGTGTGATTATTATTAATGTGATATTTCAATAACTTGTATTGAATATTTTTATTTTGAATATAAAATATTTCTCTATGTCAAAGTCAATGTTTTAGACAATCAGAGCATATTAACAAAACTCGCCAGACTGTAGTACTATGTAAAACATAGAGATTCAACATTGATTATGAATTATTTTACTTGGTCATATTTTCATTCCTTTTTTTTCCCGTTTTTGAATCTATTTTATCTTGAAGAAATAAATGTAATTCAGTGATTAACACAGTATTTTCAAATGATTAATTTCATTTTCGGATGAGTATGGGCTGTTGGTGTGTGGATGTGGCTACAGAACAAGAAAATTACAGACGCACTCACATTGAAAGAGTAGGCAAGATGTCTATTATAGGAAGACTTTATTAGAATTCTATAACAAGATTAATATTAGCTAAGTGTTTAACTATTATTTTATAGCAATATTTAATAGTATACAATATGAAATTAGTATTTGATGACATCTTCTATTTTAAATAGATATGCTTCTTCGTATCTTTTATCTAAAAGATAACTAGATGTTTTTTTTTTCATTTTCTTTATCTCTTATACTATGTTTTCGCTCATTGCAATCATATTGAGTTTCTCTTTTCTATAATTCTAACGAAAAAATTATTTCATAAACAAATTTATCAATCAAAGAGCTGAATAATAATCAAATTAGTTAATCTATTGACAAGGAATTTATTCAACAATTTCTTTTTGAATATGATCTTCGTTTAATAAATCTATTCGATGATTGTCACCATCGTAGATCAATACTTAAATAAATTTCCTCATGATACTTTTATAAATAAACTATCCTATTTTGAATGTTCATCGTCATATTAATTAAAACATTTCTTTTTAACAATAGAATTTCATGATTGGAAACGGAGGGTGTGGGTGTGTGGGCGTGGGTGTGGGCGTGCGTGTGGGTGTATGGGTGTGGGTGTATGGGTGTGGGTGTGTGGGCGTGGGTGTGGATGTGGGTGTGGGTGTGTGGGCGTGGGTGTGAGTGTGTGGGTGTGGGTGGGTGTGGGTGGGTGTGAGTGGGTGTGCCTGTGGGTGAGTGTGGGTATGAGGTGTGGGTGTGGGTGTGGGTGTGGGTGTGGGTGTGGGTGGGGGTGTGGGGGTGGGTGTGGGGGGGGGAGAGCGTGCCACACCCACACCCACACCCCACACCCACACCCTTGGTAGTTATAGCCTTTAAAGCATCATAACAGAACAGGAAAATGATTAGCAAGCAAAAAACGAAAACCTGCTCGCATTTATTATCCAGAAATCTGTATTCATGTTCTATATATCGACCCTACATTTTTAAAACAGATTTGGGTGTTTAACCTTACCCAAGTTGAGCAAAGTGGAGAACCATTTGAGTGACTGAATAACAGAATTTAAGAAAAATATCAGATGAGAGCTATAACATCCGAATAATATTTGAATGGAGTTACCGCTCACAGTAGTCATAAAACTATACAGTTGGCCTGAATCTACATGAATACATACGTGCATGGCAGTATACACATGGAAAGACACATAAACACAAACTCCCACTTATTTCAACGAAGCCTCTCATCAATAGAGACAATCGAAATTAATGAAAAGATACTTTTCGTCAAATATAAAGGATACCGCCGGATTTCTCAAGTTATTCATTTCGAAAAACAAAATACAGGGTTTTGCAGAGCGTGAAAAGTTACCTCTATTGATACATAAATCAGATCGGTTTCGATTCAATTTCAAGAATTTTTCCTATATGAAATTTAAGTTGATATTATCAAACATTAAGGGTGTGGGTGTGAGTGTGGGTGGGTGTGGGGGTGGGTGTGGGGGGGTGTGGGTGTGGGTGGGTGTGGGTGGGGGTGGGTGGGTGTGGGTGGGTGTGGGTGGGTGTGGGTGTGAGTGGGTGTTTCAATGTGTGGTACACCGGCCTACGCGCAAACACACCAGCACACTCACCCATGACGATTCACGTCCACTCATGCGCACCCACCCGCACCCAACTACACACCCACACTTGAAAAACACGAAAATTACTGTTAGATTAGAACAACAGGTGTTCCAGTTACTCGAAACGATCCATCTTAGCTTTTGATCTACATAATTTCATTTTTTAACATCTCAACTTTCTTCCAAGTTCTACTCACTGACAATAATTAGAATTTGGGATTTTTCTTACAAAACGTCTGCGATCTAATTCATAGGCATCCATGAGCACAGTTCAAACAGAGTGTTTGCTATTGCTAAGTGCGTGATGATTTCTGTATCGGAACAACAAGTAATGAAGGAAAAGAACGAAGAACACAACAATGTGATAGGCGAATACGACCTGGGAAACTTCTGTTAGTCCATAGATAAAATGCGAGAAACTTTGATGAAGTCCCGCGTATCTACGATTTCTTGAGCGTAACTATACCTAACTACGCATCACTGATCCGAAGTTGGATCGTAATCAAAAACATGGATGACCACAAGGAGGCTAACACCTTGATGGTGTAATCCGAAGGTCCATATTTTTCGGATTATCTCACTATTTCAAATCAACCAATCAGTCCAAATAGTCGAATTATTTATCTGTCTGTTGTTAGAGATAATATCTTTCCTCAATGATGCAACTGCAACAACACAAGCGTCATCTACTGCTTTAGCAGCACAACCTGATGCCACCACCACCACAACACGACAGCCACTAACATATCCTAATATTATTCAAAGTTTCCTTCTTATCTGGCTAGACTCGAATATCGACGAATCAAACGACGATTGTCATAAGTCAATTGCTCAACTACGACGCATTGTCAACACCATCAATACATTCCGCAATGCTGATGAGTGCATAGACTTTCTTACTAAAATCAAACGCGATAAGGTATTCATGATTATCTCCAGTACTCTCGGTCAAAATATAGTGCCTCTCATTCATGACGTGCCTCTGCTTGACTCAATCTATGTGGTTGGTGAAGAAAAAGGTATTCATGAAGAATGGACGACAGACTGGCCAAAACTGAAAGGTGTTTTCATAGAACTCGGTCCCATTTGTGAATTACTTAAGCAAGCCGCGCAACAGTGTGACCAAAATTCTATTTTGATGAGTATTGTTCCTCCTGGCGACACGTCAAATCGAAAACTGGACCAACTCGATCAATCATTCATGTATACACAGTTATTCAAAGAAATTCAACTAGAAATTGAATTCAATGGTCAATCCATGAAAGAGTTGGCTACACATTGTCGTAGTCATTACGTGTGCAACAATGCCATGCTAAACATTATCGATACGTTTGAACATGAATATAACAGTCATTCGCCCATATGGTGGTACACTTATGCGAGTTTCATCTATTCTATGCTTAACCGAGCTCTTCGCACTTTAGAAGTTGATGTACTCATGAAAATGGGCTTTTTCGTTAAAGCTCTTCATCTATACATTGAACGGCTATATTCGGAGCAATCGGGTTGCAGTCAGCAAGGATTATTTACAATCTATCGCGGTCAGGGCATGTCAAATGTCGAATTCGAGAAGCTAAAGAAAAGCGAAGGTGGCCTTCTCTCTTTTAACAATTTTTTATCGACGAGTAGCGATCGAGACGTTTCTTTTGCTTATGCTAAAAGCAATAGCACCAATCCAGATTTGACAGGAGTTCTCTTTCAAATGAATATTGACACATCGAACTCATCTACTCCTTTTGCCCTTCTTGACGGCGTCAGCTATTATAAGTCAGAGAAGGAATTCCTATTCTCGATGCACACCGTTTTTAGAATCGTCAAAATCAAACAAATTGATGGCAACAGTAGACTATGGAAGGTGAAACTCACACTGACGCGTGACAACGACCAGCAGCTTAGTGCTATGACCAAACGGATGCGAACAGAGACTCAAGGATCCACAGGGTGGCATAGACTATGTATATTGCTGGAGGCATTAGGCGAGCCTGACAAGGCCGAACAAATTAACGGATTACTACTTGATCGAGCATCCAATGCCGCTGATAAAGCGTTTCTTTATAACAAGCGTGGAGGAATCAAGCACAGGCAAGGCGACTACATGAAGGCAATTTCGTATTACGAAAAAAGTCTTCAAATACATCAAAGAACTCCCTCTCTCAACTATCACGACTTGCTTGCGAATTACGGCAATATGGGCTTCGCGTATATGAGCTTGGGAGAGTATTCAAAAGCAATTTTGTTTTACGAAAAAGCACTTGAAATCTCCAAAAAAAATTTTCCGAATTCTTCCCATTTAGCTAGTTTGTACAACAACATCGGTATGTTGCATGGATATATGGGTGAGTACTCGAAAGCGCTTTCGCTTTTTACAAGAGTACTTAAAATCTACCAACGAATTCTGCCTTCTAATCATCCACACTTGACTGCTGCCTACAACAACACTGGTATGGTGTATTTCAATATGGCTGAGTACTCAAAAGCACTTTCCTGTCACGAAAAAGGGCTTGAAATCTGCCGAAGAGTTCTGTCTTCAAATCATCCTGATTTAGCTGCGTCCTACAACAACATCGGTACGGTGCATCTCTGCATGATGAAGAATTCCAAAGCACTTCAGTTTTTCGAAAGAGCACTTGAAATCGAAGAACGAACTCTCTCTCCAAATCATCCATCACTGGGTTGCTCCTACAACAACATCGGTACGTTGTATCTCAGGACGGGTGATTACTCGAAAGCACTTTTGTTTTTCGAAAAGAGCCTAGAAATCGCACAAAGAACTCACTCTTCAAATATCTCCGAGTTGGCTGACACCTACAACAACATCGGCATCGTCTATTGCGCTATGGGACAGCACTCAAAATCGGTTTCCTATCTGGAAAAAGGACTTGATACCTATCGAAGAGCACTCCCTTCTAACCATCCAAGTTTAGCTATGATTCACAACAACATTGGTCAGATATATTACAAAATCGGCGACCATTCGAAAGCACTTTCCTTTTTCCAACGAGCTGTTGAAATTGCACGGCTTGTACTACCTCCAAATCATCCATATCATCAAGTGTATACTAGCAGCGTCGATTCCATAACAACGAAACCGTAGAACTACAGTAGTTTAGCACGAATAAAAACGTTAGCAAAAACATTTTTCACATCCATCTCAGATAGCTGGTAAAATATCATGATGTTTCTCGAGATAATTAAACAAGCAGACACAAAAACTATACGATAGATCCGAACAGTGGTTGAATACTTGCAATGTTAACTTTTTGTTCGTTCTGTTCCACTTTCTAGTTCTAATACATCCTTCGAATTTCGAGGACGAGAAAACGACAAGGGTGTGACTCGGGGTACTGATCAGAATGTGGGTGTGGGTTTGGGTGTCGGTGTGGTTGTCGGTGGGTAAGAGTGTGGGTATATCTGTGGGTGAGGGTGTGGTTGTAGGTATTCCGGTGTGGTGATACCAACTTTCGCCAAACAGTAAAAATCTCGAAAGCTAAAAATCTCGAAAAGTGAAAATGTCGGAAGACTAAAATATGAAATGGTAAACATCTTGAAAAAAGAATATTCTCAATCAAATAAGGAGCGTCTCTTTATTTTTCTTTTGAACGAAGAAAAGTTAAAATCAATTAACAAAATCAACACATGGATGGATGGATGGATGGATGGCTTGGTTAACTACAACACAATCTGAGCAAAATCATTTGGCATTTGTCGCCAGTACAAAGGACAAGCAAACTTTTGAATTCAAGACAGGAATGACCCCACTCAAAATCGCTAAAAATCAATTCAGGTGAGAATGTTTTGGGTGTGGGTGTGGGTGTGGGTGTGGGCGGTGGGTGTGGGTG